>JARVZY010006673.1:0-25696 GCA_030686995.1 Artemisia argyi | reverse complement strand
GAAGAAACGCAAGTGTTAGCCATAGTCGAAGAAGAAGGAGATACCTGGATGACTCCGATCTACAAATATCTAACAACAGACTTGCTACCAGTTGAGCAAAAGAAAGCTAATGCCGTCAAAAGCAAAATCGCAGCGCTTTGCTGTTACAAAAGAAATCCTATATAAAAAGTCCTTCCTTGGACCATGGCTGCGTTGTGTCAGACTATGACAGGCAGAATACGTGTTACAGGAAATCCACGAAGGATCCTGCGGCATACACGCAGGAACAAGATCCGTAGTGGCCAAGGCTTACATGGTAATACTTGCCAACAATGCATAAGGATGCAAGTTATGTTCCTCGCGTGCCAAACCTAACGCCAATTACCTCCCCATGGCCATTCTATAAATGGGGCATTGACATAGCCACACCCTTTCCGGAAGGACCGAGCAAGGTCAAATTCCTAATAGTAGCAATCGACTACTTCACAAAGTGGATAGAAGCAAAATCTATCGCAACTATAACAGGGCAGCAGGTAAAGAAATTTGTATGGGAAAACATTGTTTGTAGATTCGGAATCCTTAGAGTAATCATATCTGACAATGGAAAGCAATTCTTCGATAACCCATTCAAAGGCTGGTGCAAAAAACTACACATTCAGCAATGCTTTGCTTCAGTCAAACACCCACAAGCAAATGGCCAAGTCTAAAGAGCTAACAGGAGCCTAGGGGAGGGAATTAAGGCACGTTTAGGTGAAGATAACAAAAACTGGATAGAAGAGCTACCACATGTCCTATGGGCACACCGAACAATGATCAAAGCCAGCAACGGGGATACTCCATTCTCCCTAACATATGGAACGGAGACGGTCATCCCGGCTAAGATAGGAGTGCCTACATGGAGAATAACAGAAATGGACATAGCTGAGAATAACGAAGACCTGGAAATCAATCTCGACATGCTCGATGAAAGAAGAGAACAGGCAGCCATCCGAAAAGCGAAAAGCAAAGCGAAGATGGAAAAATTTTACAACTCCAGAGTCCTCAACAATAGCTTCAAACCAGGGGACCTAGTGTATCGGAACAACGATGCAAGCCACGCAAAGGATACTGGAAAATTAGGACATAAATGGGAAGGACCATACGTGGTCACGGAAGCATTGGGAAAAGGAGCATACAGGTTGAAAGACAAAAATGGAACTACAATACCACGAACGTGGAACATATGTAACCTCAAAAGGTGCTACATAAATCAGTTGTAGAAGCATCACCCATGTGGACCCCGCAGTGGTCATCTATCCTTTTTTAAGTACTGCTTAACTTATTGTACTCTGTCTTTTTAACTTAATGTAAGGTGAGGATTAGCTACCCTCACCAGTTTGTTTTAATAAAAAATCCGCCCTTTTTTAACTCGCAAACTTAATGATAAATGTGAATAAGATGCGCACACATCTGGGGACTTCCCACAGATGTTATTCTATATAACTAAAAGGGTGCGGAACCTTATAACTAAACCGCAGGTACGTAAGAGGCATTGCAAGCCCAGTACGGGAGAATAACCCACAAATATTCTCAAAGACTATCAAACAAGCGTACCCGTATGACTTTAAACATAGCAAGAATAGCATGATAAGTAAGATCGTAATTACGAAAAATACAAAGACGTACAAAGCAACATACACATTGTTCAAAAAGTACGCATAATAAATAACCAAGCATAGTTACAACAGAAACTAAAAAAGACTCCTACGCTAAGGTAGTAGCAACTTCTCCCTCAGCGGAAGAAGCAACAGGAGCACTAGAGGGACCATCCCTACAAAAAGCATTAGCATCCGTGCTAACTGCACAATGAGTCTCCGACAATACAGGAGCAGGGGAACTTAGAGACACGAAAGCCGTGGCCTCAAGAAAGCCAGAGCCACTGCTCGAAATAACAGCCGCATCAACATACATAGGAATAGGTACTATTTCAAGAAAAGGGGCGACACGGCAAAAGAGTGCATCATCAGCGGCATAAATACTCTTCTTAATCTTAGCAATGTCCCTCTCACATTTTTCCAGAGCATTTGACAAAGGCTCAGCGCTTACGGATGCACTATAATCAGGATGCCATATGGGAACGAAGAGCTACTCCAAGTCAGGTTGTTAACAAGCAACGTCAGGAATATCGGCCAAAGGACCCTCAAGACGGAGAAGGTCCATGATATCCCCAATACGAGCATCCTTATAAGCCACCAAAGCAGCAAAGAGAGGAAACTCAAAATCACGAACAACCTGCAGAGCGGACTAGTAGTCCGCCTCCATCGGGAGAAAATAGCCAGCGACCCTAGAAAGGTCCGTACCTAACTTGCTATGCGCAAGACCGGCCACAAGTCCATCTTGTACACCCTTGATAATGGCAGAACTTATGACCTTCCCGGATGTAGCAACAAAATCCAGAGAATTTAAACACTTAACAACAGCAAGCCAGATACCATTAGTCAACAACCAGTGACGATCAGCCACAACAGAAAGGAGGCGAGGACGAAATGCCTCATGGACATGTAAAGATAACTTCTCTAAGTGGACTTCCAAAGCAGCCATCTTGTTAGCAAGGGCACGAACCTGATCATCCTAGATTTTCATAAACTCCTCTGTCAAATTATTAAAAGACAATTAGAGACTCTCTCGGGAAACAAGCACGAGATCAGGAGTAGAAGAAGAAGGCTGAAGCCCCGCAACCTTTGCCTCAAAGGAATAATGTTCTATTTGAAGCACATAATTCCACTCCAGTAAGGATCTTTCTGAAGATTCCAAAACGGAAACGCGATCAAGAAGTTTAATCGCTTCCGCAACCTCAGCATCGGCCAAAGAAAGTCTTGCTTTCAGCTCCCTAATCTCCTCATCCTTAGCCTCTAGCAGATGACACTGTTTAGCGCAAAGATTGGAGAAATTAACATTCTCCTGTAGAAGATCCTCCCCATACCTCCTCACTTCAGCACCTAACACCGCTCCATGAGCTGTAGCAATGCTAAACACAAAGTACAACTGTTCATTACTCAAGCTGCGAACAGCAGCAGACATGCGTGGCGGAGCAACCCGATCAATTAAACTACGACATTCCAACGGACCATGGACAAGCTACGAGCTTAGAAGTGGTTCGGATAGCAAGATAGTCTATAAGTACTCACAGCACGCTAAACAAAATACACGTGCAATGAACACACTAGACTGAGGGGACTTGATGATACATAGTACGGGTAACAGGCTTACTAGGCCTGGACTATCTCAAATGAACCGGGATCCGACCCTACAAGCAAAAGGGTCTCGGCCCAACGAGCAAACTGGGCTCCGGCCCAGCAAGCCAATAAAGCCTGACATGGCTAAAGCCCATGCTACGAGCATCGCATGATTCGTACAAATAAAGGATGTATACGAGTGGCACTTCCGAAGTACGCTCGCGGATCGGCCTCCGGTCCGTAAAACCATCCACGTTCGCAACAATCGATTAAGCTGCGGATCCTTGCCCGATAAGGGTCTCACCTCGGCCACTATAGCAATATGCGAAATATCAGGAAACCCTAATATTTCCGCTACCTATAAAAGGAAACCTCAACTCACCCTTTCGAGGTATGATTTTCTCACTCATCCCAATACACTCATATCTCTCTGACAACATGAGTACTTACTCTCACGCCGAAGCTTAATCGTGAGGTCCATTCCCACGGTAAGGCTAACGGTTTATTCTCATTTATGCAGGGATCAAGCATTCACTTGGATTAGTGCAGACTTTTTCTCACAAGGTGTCCGCAAAGGGTAGCTCAAGGCACCTCTGAGCCCAATCCTAACCCACCACACTTTTTGCACTAACAGATATAAAAAAGAAATTCACACTTTTAGGCGTGAGCACATAATAATTCTCACACATAAGTAAGATTAAATATATTGAGATGTTTCTTCACGTTTTTAAGCTTGACGATTGGGGTGTGTGAACAGGGCTATTATAACAAAACAAATAAAACAAACGCTTTAGTCTCAAATTTGTAAGCCTCAAAATTTTATAAATACCAACTATATTTTTTACAAAGCCTTGAAAATTTTGGTAAGGCCATTGCGATATTGTTATTAGAACTTGAACAATACGAAGACAAACTTATTCTCCACTTACAATGTACAGGTTTGAAATTTTGTAGAAAATGAATCCACTTGTGCATAAAATCGATTAGAAACAACTATTTGGCTATACAATCTTTATTGAAGATTTTCATCAGAATAAGCTATGAAGATCAATTTTAAACATATAAAATTTTAAACATATAAAAGTAAATGCTTTTCTTGTTTCGTAAAACTTTTTAAAACGTGTATAAAAGAACTCGCTTTAGGCCTCTCGGAATGTTGATAGTTGAGACGGCTCTGTGTATGAATATCTTAAACCTTTCAAGCACTTATATACATTGTGGTTATCCCTTTAGGGGTGCCAATTTTTTATCTGACACGTAACACGACTCGAGATTGATAAAAAAAAAATAAACAAGTTAGGGTTGAGGCTAAACAGGTTTGGGTTGTAACCATTTAATAAACATGTTGGGTTTTGGTTGAAATTCTCGACCTGATTCCAATCACCAACGCGTTTAAAAATATAGTAAAAACATAAAATATAAGAAATTACTACCTTCATAGAAAATGTCCGCTTTGCCTTTTTTAAGTTTTTCGTTTTCAACTTAGACTTTAAATATTTATGTTTGCATTATATATTATGAAAAACATATGAATGAATTATGATTTAAATGTATTTTCATTGGTATAATTTTCATCAAGTATTATATAAAGCAAACAAAAAAATTTAAAGTCAAAATTAAAAAATAAAGACTTAAAAAAGTCAAAGTGAATAGTTTTTATGAGATGGAGAGAGTAGTTAAAATATAGTTGAAATTCTCGACCTGATTCCAAACCACAAGCTTTTTAATTTAACAGGAGCATTTTTTTTATTTTTTTTCATCATTCAGAACAGAAAGCTTGCTACTCTTTAAGTCTTTATAAGCTTGAAAAGAACCCTTAGCAAAACAAAACAGGTCCTTAACATGATACAAAAATAATACTCACTCCATCCCAAAATATTGCCCCCCTTTTGACTTTTTCTATCTTTAGTTTTTAATTTCGACCTTAAGTATTTTTGTTTATATTACATAATACTTGATACAGAATATATGAATGAATTGAGTTTTAAACGTATTTTTGTTGGTATAATTTTTATCATAAATTGTATAACACAAACAAAAATATTTTTAGTCAAATTGAGGAAAAAAAACATAAAAAGTTAAAAGAGATCAATAATTTTGAGAGACGGAGTAATAGTTACCCGGGCCCACCCCCAACCTGAATAATTAGACTTCAATGTTGACTTGTAAGAAGACTTTGAGAGTCTTTTGCACAAATATACTCCCTCCGTACTAAAATTATTTTCTCTTATTCACTTTTTCAATATTTCTTTCTTAATTTTGACTATAAATATTTTTGTTTGTATTACACAATACTTAATGAAAAATATATCAATGAAAATACATTTAAAACTCAATATGTTCATACATTTTGCTTCAAGTACTATGTAATATAAACAAAAATATTTACATTCAGTTTAAAAGTAAAGACCAAAAAGTCAATACGAGACAATAATTTTAAGATGGAAGGAGTATTTAATTACCTTATATTATCGTATCAGCAAATGACACAGTCATGATTTAGAATACTTAAATTTTGATTACGTGTTTGTTCTTACAAGGTAGTAACATATGTTTGTGTAGTCCATAATCTTCAAATGTAGCAGTGTTAAAAGAGCATATATGTATATATTATATAAGCATATACAATACCACGCATTCAACGTCTAAACATTAGAACGTTTACAAATAAGAAAAGTGTGGTTTGTTGACAACAATAGGCTCAAGTAATCACACATGGGTTAAAAGTGTGTAAGATGGTAACGTTCGCACTTTGTTCAGGTGTAATTAAATTGGATGTAGCAAAAAAAAATTAAGCTTTTAGTTGCGATCACATGGGAATGGATCCACTAAAAAGAAAAATAAAAATAAGAATAATGAGAAATCATAAATGTTTTCAGTCATACATTTCAAATGATGAAGGAGAATTTCATAAAAGATTTGTATGTGCATCGGAAATGTGCAGATGTTTTTATTTCTAATTCTTCTTATTTTACTTTTATTTCTTATTTAATCCTTACTTGCGACCACGTACCTTAAGAGTGGAGTCTATGGTGTATGTATATCTCACAACTTTCAAACAATTGTTTCCGTATACATATATCCTAGTCTTTAGCTACTGTTAAATCTTAACAATTGGTTATAGTCCCTTAACCATATAAAATTAACAAGTCAAGATGAGTTTTGATTTAAAAGTTCACTAAATTTTCACAACTAACAATACTATTGTACAATCATAGTAACTTTGTCTTTAAAAATTTAAAATTCGTGTCGAAGTGGTACAAAATGATAAGAGTTGCCCCAAATCCTAACTAACTACCTAAATAATTTCATATCTCGAACAAGTTCAAGCTGGCATCTTTAATGTTGACTTGTAAATGAGACTTTTAGAAAGTCTTCTTTGTTTCTTACATAGGATGATAAGGCTTTTAATATCAATAACTTGTGTTAAGTGTGAACCATAGTGGTTGTTCACTCATGTTAAAAGTTGAAGCTTAAAACTTTGTTCGATGTGAACTTGTAATCGGAAGGTGATCTGTAGCGCATGAGAAGAAGCATACATATAATCTGGAGGTGAACTGTAAACCTTTGACACATAAATTTGCAGCAACGTTATAAAAGAGCTTACATGTGTTGATGTATATATTACATAAGTATATACCATTCAAAGTTCAAGCGATAAAACATGTAGAAATAAGAAAGACCTTATAAAATTGCAACTGCAATATGGTCAAATAATCACATTTTGAATGTAACAAATTGAATGTAGCGTTTGCACTTGATTCATATCATAATCACATATTTACACAGTTGAAAGTGTATAAGATAGTTCGCACTTGATTCACACGTAATCAAATTGAACGTAACAAAAAATTTCACGCTTTTACGTGTGAGCACATACTTAAGAGTGAAGATTATGGTGTATGTATTTCTCAAGGATTTCAAACATTTGTTTCCATAATCATATATGCTAGGTTTTTTACATTCTTATGTCTTAACAATTGGCTTATTGTTCCTTAACCACAAATAATATTAGTATAGAGGCAAAGGAGTTAGAACGACCAACTAGATAACAAATCAAAACGTGTTTTGATTGAAAAATCTCAATGAAATTTCACACCATATCATTATATTGAACTGGTACATATGATGTCGATCGAACTAGTATAAACTCATAAGAGTTACCCAGGGCCGGTCCTGAGTTTTCAGATGCCCTGGGCGAGATCATAGAATAATGCCCTTTACTAAGGGTGTGTTTGTTTAAGCTTTAATGTGGGTTTATGAGCTAGCTTATTTGATTTAGGCTTATATTTTATAAGCCTCAACCTTTTGGCTTATTTTGAGATTTATGGGCTTATATAAGTTTATCATATTGTAATAAACTTATATAGCTCACAAATCTCAAAATAAGCCGAAAAATTAGAACTTATGAGTTATGAATATAAACAGATAAACAAATAAGTTCATAAGCCACATATAAACTTAAACAAACACCCCCTAACTTAAAAGTTTCTTAGACAACTATGTAGTTTAATTTACTTTGTAAATAGGTTCAAGTGCATTATAAGTTTACTAGAACGGTACCCGCACAATGCGGCGGCGGGTACCGTGTGATTATATTTTGCGTTATTCGGTTACACATTTAGTTGTCTTTATGCTTTATAAGTAGAGACATTAGAGATGGTTAACCCAAATAATTTTAGTTTGAACAACCAACCACTTTCTAACAAATTTCTTAACTAACTTGTTTTCTAACAAATTAATTTTAAAATCTTTCTATAATAAGCAAGAAAATAGTCTGAATTTTAAGCCTTTCTAATTATAGAATAGTCCCAAATGCATTATATAGTAGTATAGATAATAACAAAATAAAAATGAAATAAAAATAAAATGAATAAATTTGTGTCAGATTTGAAACCATTATATGAATAAAACTAGAAAACATACTATAGTTAATATTAAATCCAACATTTTATATTACACTCTACACTGTAAAAAGATAAAATTGTAATGTAAAGAGTTAATATTAAAATGGTGCAACTTTTACAATGTAAAAAGATACTACGAGAATTGAAAGTTAAGAATAATTTAAATTTGGAGGTCTAAAATGCAAACTTAATTGAAAATTGGAGGTCTTTTATAGAAATAATTAAACCAATTAGAGATGGGCCAATTAATAGACTAGATCCACAAAATTTACTACAATCGATGCAAACCTCTTCTTCCTCACAACCGGCATTCATGTCCATCCATGTCCGGCAACACTTTAGCTCAACTTTTTATCTTTTTTAACTTTCTTCTTAAATAAGCTAGAGGCACAAAGAAGCCAAACAAGTAACACTTTAAAGAACTCGTTTCCTTTTTTTTTTTTTCTTTTTTTTTTTTTGTGCATAAAACCGATTCGCATGACCGGAAACTTGATGCCCCTTATCTTTTTGATGCCCTGGGCTGTCGCCCACTCTGCCCATAGCCAGGGCCGGCCAGTTACCCCAACCCCCAACTACTCAAAATAATTACATGCTTCTAGGAAAAAATAAATTAAATAAAATAAAAATAAAAAATAAAAAATAAAAAAACTCATCGATATGCATCTTCAATGTTGACGTGTAAGAAAGCTTTCAAAAGTCTTTTTTTATTAGTCTTTTTACATTTAAATGGCAATAACTTTGTGGTAACCACTTTAAGTGGTTGTTCACTTAAAAGTTTTGTCATTTTGTGTTGTGATTCTGCATTTGTTTTTCTTTCTTCTAAGATAACATTTACTTTAAAAAGATGAACTTTATGTTTAAAAGCTGGGTTGGTAATCTTGAACCCATGCGAAAAATCAGGTCGGCTAATGGGTTGTTCCCAATATGAGCCCAAATATAAGCTGGAGGCCGGTTGTTCTTTCTCTCTCAGTCTCAGATTACCCAAGTTTTTGTTGTCCTAGTGGTGTACGAGTTGTGTACGGTTTATGGTTGAGTCAAATACGATTTGCAAACAATAATAACTAAAGATAACTTATATAAATATTTGTCTAACCAATGTAAAGTTACATGTTCATATGTATATATACTAGTCTAATCGGTGTGTATGAACCGATGTGTTTGTTCGAATAGTTGTCTTCCAACCAATGTAATGGTTCGAACAGGTTTCTACCAAGCAACACAACCATTCGACTATTTCCAGAAATAACTAACTAAACTAACTTAACTACTAAACGGTTGTAGAGTTTCGTTTCTACAAACTTGGTCCTTCACGTTTTCCTTTGAAGTAACATCAAGATTAATTTGGCTTACATTCTCCTCCTTAATCTTGATCGTTGCTTTGTCCACGGTCTTGAACTCCAAGCATTTGTCTAATAGTTGTGGCCACACTTATTATCACTTTTGGCCACACTTTAAACAGCATATGGCCACACTTATTAACACTTTTGGCCACTGTTTCCTAAATCATATGTGACTCTATACCCAAAACAAACATACTTTGTGTGACTAAATATTTCAAAAGGCCACGCAAACATAAAATTCACGTGGCCATTGGGTGATCAATTGTCACACAAAATACATATTTCTTCACTTTAAACAGCATATGGTCACACTTATTAAAATTTTTGCCCACTGTTCACACAAAATACACATTTCTTCACTACAGCAGAAGAAAGGATCAAAATTGCAATTCACCCGGAACATCCGGATCAAACAGTGACAATAGGCTCTACCCTCACGGAGGAAGGCCAAACAAAGCTGTGTGAATTGTTACGAAGAAATTTGAACGTGTTCGCCTGGTGTCAAGTAGATATGACGGGAGTCCCGCGGAGTATAGCAGAGCATCGTCTCAACATCCGCGAGGGATACACCCCGAAAAGACGAAAGAAATGAGGCCAAGCCCCAGAAAGAAACAAGGAAATACGGGAAGAAGTGGAAAAGCTCGTCAAAGCTGGAATCATGATAGAAGTGCATTACCACAGCTGGTTAGCCAATCCCATAATGGTTAAAAAACATGATGACAGCTGGAGAATGTGCGTTGATTTCAAAGACCTAAATAAAGCATGCCCACATGACTGTTATCCACTACCAGAGATAGATTAGAAGATAGAATCCCTCTACGGATACCGCTTCAAATGCTTCTTAGACGCTTACAAAGGCTACCATCAAATACAAATGGCTGAGGAAGATGAAGAAAAAACAGCGTTCATAACCAATTAGGGCGTATTTTGTTACTCCAAAATGTCGTTTGGCCTAAAGAACGTGGGAGCAACATACCAGCGTTTGGTAAATAAGCCTTCCACAGAAAAATTGGGAAAAACCTGGAAGTATATGTGGATGACTTCCTGATAAAGAGTCGCACAGAGGACGACATCATCAAGGATGTGGAAGAGACGTTCTGGACGTTAAAAAATATGAAATTAAATCCCAAAAAATGCACTTTCAGCGTGGAAGAATGGACATTTTTTGGCTATACCATCAGTACCAAAGGCATACAAGCCTGCCAAGATACAACGGTAGCGGTTACTAACCTCCCATCTCCCTAATGTCTGAAAGAAGTACAAAAACTAAATGGGAAGCTAACCAGCATGAAACAGTTCCTTTCAAAATCAGCAGAGAAATCATTACCTTTCTTCAAGATACTAAAAAAGTGCACAAAGAAAAGTGACTTCCACTGGACGAAAGAGGCGGAGGAAGCTTTCCAACAAATGAAAAAGGAAGCTTAACAACATATGATATCAGTATATAGAGGCAAAGGTGTGGGAACGACAAGCTGGATAACAAATCAAAACGTGTTCATATAATATTAGTATGTAGAGGAAATGGTGTCGAAACAACGAGCTGGATAACAAATCAAAACGTGTTCTGATTGAAAAATCTAAATGAAAGTTTACACCATATCATTATGTCGAACTATTACATATGATGTTGCACTAGTACAAATTGATAACGTTACCCCAACCCCTAATTAACTACCTAAAATAATTACATGCTTCAAGAATTTTTTTTAATCAACTAGCATCTTTAATGTTGACTTCTAAGCGGACTTGCAAAAGTCATTTTTTATTAGTCTTTTACATTCAATGTCAATAACTTTAGGAAGAGGATCCTCTACCATAACTTTATGGTAATCATTCGAAGTGGTTGTTCACTTAAAAGTATTGAAATTTATTTTAAACAAGATGAACTTTCTGTTTACAAGTTGGGTTGGTATTATGGAGCCCGTGAGAAGAAGCGAGACGACTAATGAGCTGTCCTCAGTATCAAGGGCGGAGCCAGAAAGTTATGATCGAGGAAGAAAACTTTGATAATTTTTTGAAACTACACTACAAATCGGTTCAATAGGTAGGCAAATTATAAAAATAACAAGATATTTTACCATTTTACACTTAATTTTTTATGCTAGGGGGCAAGTGCCCGCCCTACCCCCTCCTATCTCGGCCAGTGCTCAGTGTGAGCCCAAATATAAACTAGCTAAGGTCTGTTGTTGTTTCCCTCTCAGACATTAGCTAAGTTTTATTCTGTGCATTCCAATTTGTGCATACACACTTGAGGAAAAAAAACTATTTTGCTAAAAAGATGTTGTTTTCACTATGGTCATTGAATACCTATGCAATGAATAACACAAAAGTCATAAGAAGTGTTTTAGAAACACTGTGTAGCGATGACACAGAATGAACCAATTAAAGTTATTGCATATGCATGTGTGATGATTTAAATGCTCATCAGAATAAAAAAACTTACTTAAATTTGCACCAATGTGACACTATATTTTGTGTGGTCAGAACTTATTAGCCTATGTCAATGCAACAAGTATTTATTACATGTGCTAGGTCCTTGAGGAACGGTCCGCCAAGATCATAAGGTAGGGAAACCATGACCCCGTGTACCCAATTTGGGTCAAATCTTTTTTAGTTGTGCATACGCTTTACCTATTTATAATGATCTCGCTACAATATCCCTACAAAACACTTTTATTGGTCCAAGCCTTTTTTCCAAGTGAATACAAAATGCTGAATAATAACTTAATGAACATCGGCTACATGTACAATTTTCATCTAAAATGTAACACGTGATATGTAGGTTGTGCATCTTGTTCCGATAAGACGAAAAAACATAATAAATGATCAAATCTGTTGTGACAGATCATAATACATAACATAACATCCATTTCTTCCTTTTACTATTACAAAACATCATCTCTCCATTCCAAATCGCGTTACTACGTACGTACCCAACTTGACCATGATAACATATTGCTATGTGGAATTAATTACCAAAGCATTGATTACATCATAGCAAGTTACTTGACCTTTAAACCCTACTTCAACTAAACCACGAACAACATAACCAAAACCAAAAACCCAACTCCTAAAATTGACACACTACACCATAAAGACTTATAGCGACTACGGGTATAGTCGCTAGAAGTCCAGCTTAGTTAGTGCCGCTAAAAGTTTAGCGACTACGTGTAGTCGGACAAAAGTCGTCAGCTTAGTTAATGCCGCTAAAAGTTTTAGCGACTACACTTTTATTTATAGCGACCACTTCCGTTGAGTTGAGTTTTTTGAATGTTTTGACTATTTGACTTTCTTACTTTATTGACAAAAGATTTAAATTGTGTGACAATATTTGAGCGACTACAAGTAGTCGCTAAAGGTTCATTGTCCGTTTGGCCATTTTTTTTGGTTGACTAAAAGTGGTTGCTGAAGGTTCATTGTTTCCACCCCTAGTTCCATCGTCTAGTATAAAAGGTAATTTAAATCATTTTGAATTAATTAAATTATTTATAAATTAATTTTAATTAATTTAAATCATTTTGAATTAATTTCAATCAATTTTAATCATTTTAATTAATTTAATTCGACCACCTTTAGCGACTATATGTAGTCGCTAAAGGTTTGGGACTAGATCTTCCCGCCACCAAGAAAGTAAAATTTTACTAACTTTTTTCTGGGTCGTCGCCTGACTTCTAGTGACTACATTTAGTTGCTAGAAGTTATTGTCAAAGTTAGACTTTTTCATAACTCTTGTAACTACATGTAGTCGCTAAAAGTCAAATGTGTAGTCGCTAAGAGTTTTGCTCAAAGACGGGGCAAGAAAGTGGATTTTTTTTGTCGTTTGGCGGACCTATGGCGACTGCTTTATGTAGTTGCTAATTGTTTTGGTTGCGAGATGTCCAATTTGGTGTAAACCTCTAAAACCTGCAGAGACAACAACCCTCATGTCTTCCAAAACGGGCCCACATAAAGAGCTCATATCATCACTTCGAATGTTGAAATACACACTATTAAACGCCATGCGTGTCTTCTCCGCCTTAGCCATGAAATTGACATTTGCTGTTTAGTTGAATTACCATTTTGAGTATCATGTACGTTCTCAGCTTGGTCTCTTGCAAATTCATGTTTTGTTGATTATTTTAATTTTCTTCCAAGCTAGTTTTGTCTAATACCGTTCTTATGCCTTTTCATTTGAGAACTTTAAGTTTTTGTTGTAACAAAATAAAATATGAATCTCTCTAATTTATTCGAACGCAAAAAATAAACATTCATTCAGTTAGAAGCTTTTAGAGATCGGATTACAATGGGAAGAAATCAACGAGTGTACGACATACAAAGGTACGTGCTTATTCCTACGTAGACCTATGAGTGGGATAAGATCCTAATCTCATCAGTGAAAGTGTCTTTGCGCAGGGACTCAAGATCAAAGCAAATCCTATTCTCTGGTATCTTCATATGATGATATATGTGGCTGATTGAACCACCACCACGTCAAAACAAACCATTGCCTTAACACTAAGATCAAGCGAATCAACCCACACGAGAAAGCGCCAATCTACATCGTGATAAAAAAATGAATAGAACTAATTTTTTCTTGGTTGCCCGTGACACCCAAAAAGGTTCCAATCTGAGTAGTTTTAGTTGCAAGTGACGGTAAAATGGTTATAAACTAAGCCTTCTGCTTGGCAATGGTCACAATGTTTGAAAGTACTTCGTGTCGGCTGCATAGATTGATGTTTAGTTAGAATAGATGATATTCAAGTATACTACTTATGAAATCCTCCAATGATGAGTTGGGTCAGACCATTTGAAAGCTCAAGCATCAGGTAAAGTTGAACTGTTGTAGCAAAATTATAGTGTGAGCCTATGAGTATGTTGCACACGAAAGTGATACTTGATAATTTTCTGTAATATGCTTGTAGCTAATATGTTGGTTTTCTTGATCATTTTCATTTCTTCCAAGCAGTTTTTAACGTTTCAAATTTCTGTTGTATGTAACATACAGTGTATATGATTTATCCATACTCGGTGATCAATATGTCAAATTTCAAATAGATATTAACAAAAAAATTTAAAGAAACGACCTTTATTTATTAACAAAACAAGTAGTATGAAACAACTCTTTAACCTTCTTGCCGAAGATGTGATAGCTCGAAAGCAAACTAGATCGAACAATGGAAAGAAGATGCAAACATCTAATAAAGATCCGTAAACTAATATATAAAGGTGTGAAATACAAGTTGTAGGTAACAAGCCAAACATATATATTCATGTCATTAATCAGAAGCTTTTCAATGAGACGAGTGCACGACATACAAAGGTACGTGCTTATTGCAAACTTGACTCAACTTAATACACGACTCAATACAATGTTGCGATCCCACAACATTAAGAAAATAACAAGGAATATATCAAAAACGAAAGATACAAATAAAATAAGGAGTTGCATCTCTAGCTAGCTAGCTAGTAGAAGACACAGACTCTTATTATGTTTCTCGATCTCAAGCTTCTTAATTTTACTTAAAACAGCACACATACACATACACCAACTCCAACCACATGCATGCATGCATGTTGTTGTATACAATATTGGCAAGCATTGCTAGTTATTGGGAGAAAGTATGACTCCCAAACTGTTAAGGTGAGGTCCAAACTTTCCAAAGAATCCAGAAACGTCACCCGAAGTCACAGGCAGTGTGAAATAAGTTCCACTCTGTGTCCCAGATGGGCCTTTGTTGCCTATTTTAAAGTCCAACGACTTAATAACCGTGACACCACTATATGAACCCACAGTTCCACTTATCTCAGTTATCTTTTCCCCGTCAGGAATTATAAACTAGTTGATATTAAAGAAAAAATATATAAATGTGAGGATAGCATTCATTTGTAAGTATGTAGAAAAATATAATAGATAAATGTTATGAATGATTACATACATCTGTACCCTCTCTGTCTACGCCAACCATATGATTGCCTACGTTCTCTCCGTCTGCATCAAGGTACTCGAACCGGATTCCATCTACACATTCTGTACCAAACACTGTGATCCTAGTAAACTTCTGACCGTCCTGAAGTTGAATGAACCAATCACATCCACCACCATTACCCCCCCATGGTCCAACTGTTACAACCTGCGGCTATGATAATATATACATATATATATAGTTACTAACATGTCAAATTAACAAACAACGAATTGAGAGTAAACATAAGATAATGAAAGAAATGGAATGAATACCATTATGATCTTGATTGATATCTTTATGTGTTTTCAAAAATATTGGTTTGGTACATATTACTCCAAACCATATACCAGTATATATAGGCATGCAGCAAGGGCTCTAAAGTAAAATACATAAACTCATATCTGTTTCATTTAATACTATTTTTGACACGTATAATCGTTTAATTTAATGAAATAAATTTATAAAAGAGCATATATATCCCATGTAAGTTTAACGATTGAACATTAGAATTAAGAAAAGTGTAGCTGACAATATATAACTGAAACTACAGCAATATACTCAAATAATCACACATCTAAAGGCATATTTACATACGATTAAATTCCAAATAATGTCTCAAATCACAGGCGCAATCTTTATCTTTTGAAAGTGCAGACATCATTCATGTTGGAATTATAATATCATAACATTCATATAAAATAAACCAAACACATCAAGTGAGCATAGCGGAAGCAATTATAACAAGATCATATAACATGTAATTAATTAATCAAATATAAATAGTAAACGTACCATAATGATTCTAGCCCGAACAAGAATCAAATGCAATCTTCAACTCAAGAACCCTAATAAGGGTTTATGTGAACAAATCCAAGAAACAAACAATGATGTGTTTGATTCACGATCTTGTACACACGTACTACTTCAAGTAAACGTTTATGCAAGTAAAGCAAGCACAAACACTAGAGAATACAAAGTTTCGACTCCCTTAAACTTTAATGGGGTGTCGAAAAATTGCAAGGAGAAGAGAAGAGAAAACACACAAGATTATGTGTTCAAGTTATGAAAACAATGAAATCTTGTGTGTTTATATAGGATAGAAAACTTGGAACAAAAGCTTCACCAAGCGATGTGGGATACCCTTAGCCAATCGTCCCATACACCCTCAAAGGGTTTCCGGAACCTTCTTGACATTCCAATTTTCATCTATAGTCCCTTTCCTTTTATTCGTCTAATGGTCATTAGCCATTTCCATTAAATATTAACGATCATTACGTGTTTACGTTCTAATAATTAATATAACATTTATATATAATTATTATTCATTTACTTTTCATACGTAAAGTGTGCAATCCCGTGATCTCGAGTTCGATCCTAACATACAACTACTAAAATAATGTCCATAATCTAACAGCTCTCACTTGGACATATTTTAATAGTGTAATCACATCGGTTAGCGTCTTGCAACACGCCGATGCCTCTAGTACGATCTCGAGTAAGGCTCCTGGAAAAACCTTTTAATGATTTCTCATTATTATTATCCTTTTGTTTCTAATACCACGTTAATAAGGATATGGATTAAAGTCGTTCCTTAATTAACCATTCTGTTTCTCGTTGTTTATGATTGATCAAGGTTACCAAAATCTTCTGAACATATTCAGGGGAGATCTTGGGTGCGGCCGCACATGCATCTTACCAACCCTACGAGGGGCCCAGCAGTATTAAACTCCAAAAATAAATTTAAAGGAACAAATTCTATCTTGACTACAAGCAAAACCCACAAACTTTGTAACACTTTCGAAAACAACCGTTATGACTACCAGTTACGTATAGCGTTAAGTTGTTCCACAAAAATGTACTACATTCATGACACTTATCTTGCATCTCAAGTCTGAGGATAACTTCTCATGATTTACTTAATGACAAGATCCATAAAGTAACATCATGTAGTTGGGATAAGTCCTATATTCGGTAACATTGAATATCATCTGAAATGGCATGACTACGCATTAATATACTTTAAGTATATTACACCAACCTTCAGATTTGTCTTGATTTAATAATATTCCCATATTATTAACTGACAACGGACAATTTTAGAATAACATTTATTTATGGATTTAAGCATGTAAAAACAGGATACAATATATTATAAATTAAACATACCATGTATTTAAATTTATTATAATAACTGTTTAACATCCCTTATCCAAATACTAAATAGATCAATGAATGATAACTCTTGTTGATGAATTATGTCTCAAGTAATGACATTCATACTTGTGGACAATACATAAATCATCCAACTTTGATCTATCGAAATTTTAAGAATACTTATTTCAAGAATTCAACTATTGAAGTTCTTGTATATGCATACTCAACTATTTTGATAATGCATGCCATATAATATTTCATAAAATGTGTGACATCCTTAACCATCAATTTATGATAATCAAACTTCTAAACATTTTAAAGTTTAAAGTATTCTTATTCTCTTAATGTATAATGCAACTATGCTTTTAGTAAGTATAACTAGTAATAGCCAAGGATGAAATCCTTACCATGACTAGTATTGAGTGTCATCTCAATTTCATTAGCCTTATTGTATGCAAACAACAATATGCTATTAAAACTTTCCGTAAACATTAATATCTGTTGTGTAATGTTTGATGCCCTTCAAACATTCAAGTTTGTTGACTATGAAAATTTTCACAATAATTGAAAAATTGTTCATCTATAGAATTTGGAAGCTGTTCCAGATTTAGGATGTGATTCTGTAATCAAACGTATTCTTTTTAGAATATTACACAAGTTATCTAATAACTTTTAATTAGATATTAATATTGCCAAATCAACTTGTAATCAAGTATGATATAACAAAACATGATGTGCATGAAAAAATCTTTGAGTCATACTTAGATTTTATTCATGTCATACATATCCATTTAGACTTTCTAAATGATATATCATGTTGTATTAGATTCATTTACCGCACATGTTTCAACAATAAACATTCATTCCAAGGTTGTATGTCTTATTTTCTAAATCGTTCAAGTCAAGTTTCATTCCAAACTAAAACTTAACTTTTAACTTATATGGAATGTTACTTTTTATATGTTCCACAACATATATGATTTAAGAAATTAAACATAGTACTCCCACTACCTTTTAGGAATACTTAGAAATTATCTTATTTCAATTATAAATCAAAACATGAATTTAATAATTAAACATAAGAGTAATCTTCTAGATGCATACATATATCCATCCATGGATTATTGCACCTTGTACACTTTCAAAGATTTATTTGAATTCATAAACTCCTTTTGATTACTTATCAACCTCGCTCAAGTAATCACTCAAGAAAGAGTTTTGATATTCCATTGCCAATTTCATAAATATGAAAATTATAATCTTTATATATTTAATGTATTTAGAAAAGAATATTCAATCACAGTTAATTGTTTAAGTGAGATTAATTGTCACAACTCATCATTTCAGGTCATTTCAGGTCATTTTCCGAACTTTGGAAAAACACTATTCATCAAACACTATTCATCAAAACACTATTCATCATTTTACTATTCATCATTTTTTGTGTCAGTTTGACATTCCGAGAAGCATTCAGAAATTTCACTATTCACTAAACACTATTCATTGCCGGAAAAGTTTTCACTATTCACTTGCATTACACATTTCATCGTAAATTTAGTTTACGGGTATTCAAATTCGCGTAACCGGATTGGTTTAGGTGCGAATTCATTTCATTAGTGCTAAGGACACTGCATACGGACTAGAGATAGTCTGCATATCATCATAACAGCATTTCCATGTTATACCACTCTTAGGATTTTCAAATTTATATATTTGATACATTTAACGTTTTACATATAAGTAATTATAATAAACGTTAACACCCGGTTTATACACGACGAATATATCTAAATATTCTCACAATGGTCCCGACATATTTTTATATCCATTATATCATCATAAAAGTTATTACATTCATTTACCCAGTATTTTGGAATTTTAGGTTTTCCAGATCAGCGTTTTACGCGAATTACGCGTTTTTAACCCGCGTTTCCAGTTTTAACAACGTTCAAGCAACCCGATGGAACTTACCATTCATTTTTATTTTATTATGGAGTATTTTGACAAGTTTAGTCATTCTTTCAAGTTTCATATTTTTACGATGCCCGAATTTACGTTTCACGGTTTAAAACTTTACGTTTTGCGAATAACGAAACCAAAACCGACTCCGTGAACCAGATAACACCAAGCTTACTACATACTCATCTAATTTCTTTACATGTGCAGCCCCCCCCCCCTTGTCTTCCACTTGACTAAATATTTACCATAATGCCATTTCATTAGATATTTTATACTTAAACACCTTTAACACATTTACATTCATTTACAAGAATCAAAGTGAGGTTTTCTCTTGTCTTCCTCCCTAGACCACGACCCAATTAAGATCCCCATCACCAAACCCACGACTTCATCACCATTTCAAGATCAAGTGGAGTTTTTCAAAAGTTTAAAGCATCAAAGTTGTTCATTTTGTTAGTCTAATCAAGATTCTTGCATCATAAACACAAGTAATCCAAGGTTTCTAATCATCTCACCACCTAGAATTTCAAAGTGAGTATTCAAAATTATTTTCATGTTTTCATCTAATTAACATATGTATCTTATAGTATTCATGCTTAATTTCATGCTCATACTAGTTATACCACTTTATTTTTGTATACTTTTTGAACATACAAACCCTAGATTGTGATTTAGGTGTTTCCTTGTTAAATTAACTTCTTTACTAGTCATTAGGAACCCATGGCACCCTAAGAAGGTGTATGGTAGGATTAGATTAGTTTTGTGAAGTTTGCAAGAGATTTGGTTGAAGTAGAAAGTAGTTTTGAACCTTGGAAATGGATTTGTAACAAGTAAATATACCTACTGTCCCATTTTGTTAAATTCTGGAAAATCAGTAAACATAAAGTAAACTTTGGCAAAATTTTTAGAAAATACTTTCAAAAACGAATCCGTAGGCGAAAGAACGGATTAAAAAGAGTTTACAACGAAGAAGTTATGATTTTTGCAACTTTATAGACGAAAAGTATATTTTCTGAAAATTGTTGCTGTTGGACGTTTTTTGTCGGACAAAACGAGACTTTAGACGTAACCCGGAGGAGCCGAGCTTTCCAAAATATATTACTACATACTAAGACGTAACCGTGGATATAAAGAACAAGTAAAACGGACTTATAACGACAAAGATATTCACGTTTGAATATCGGCAAAACTCATTTCATTTTGACATCTTTTATAAATATTAACGCCAAAACTACGTAGTAACTCTAGATTTATAAAAATAATACCAAGTACCCAATTTTATAACTAATGAAGTATTAGTTATTACAAGTATATTTTCATCACTACAAGACGTTATTTCAAGGATTTCAAACCGAGGATTTCAACACAAACATTAGTACATACGATATATATATAAGTATATATATTGCAACTAGTTTTATTTTTCTAATAGCCATATTTTTCCTAAGTCTTGGAATGTATATTTTTGATAACAAAAAGTATTTTTCAAAGAGTAGAGTGGTATAGGAAACATGTGCATGGACATTCAAAACATCATTTCATGATCTAAAGTAGATCGTTCATCATTCATATTAGGTTGCGGCTAGTGTGCGCGCCTTATTTTTCAGCTCATTACATGTTCATGGTACCATCATATCAGGTGAGTCATAGCCCCACGTTTACTTGTTTAATGACTTTATAAACTCTTTGGGGGAGATACATGCTTCAATACTTGTTCTATGTTTTATTACGATTTGAATTACTTATGGGGAAGAATACACTGCTTGAATTATTTTTGTACAATGCCAAAGTATTACAAATTCCATACATTGCTTAAGTTTCCTTATTACCACGTCTTGACAAGTCCCCTTTATTATCATGGACCGTTAATTTTAGTACTAAGCGAGAGTGAGTGAATAGATCTATTGAGGGTGACGTCTCCATTCGCGTTTGGGTTGCTCCAACGGGACGAATGCATTTCATGTCTTATCAAATTGAGTGCCTGGTAAACACTCTGTTGGGGCCATTACTATGTCTAGCTTCGGGGTCATGAGCTTAAGAGACAATGTAGCATTTTTGACATATTGTCACCTTACTTTATACTTTTGGCTATTGTACATACGAAAATTACTTATGGAATTACGATACTTTTCCACCACTATTACTACGGAATTACGATGCCTTTGCATCAACCTTATGACTGACTTATTACAAACTTATTACTTTTGGCAGTGGGTTGTAAACACACAGGTTACAAGTCTCTTATGGCGGGACTTGGAACTGAGTGGATTTACGATGCCTTTGCTAGGAAATCTTCATTTTTATGCATTACATACTTTTTCACAAGACTCTATGAACTCACCAACCTCGTGTTGAGACTTTAGCATGTATTTTCAGGTTTTAACCAATGGCACGCTACAAGAGGTTTTGGCAGGGCAGGGCATGGTCATAGAAGACTCTGATTTAATCATTTGGGGACCGTTTTTAACTATTTTTAGGGCCTATTTTCGCGTTATTTTTAACAATGTAGATTCAACATTTTGATTAAACTATTTTATTCTAAATGATTGAAATGAAAACCATTTTTGTACATGAGTTGAGATACCAACTGAGTTACACCCCAGCTACTTGTTTGCTTCCGCTGGACCCGATTATGGGGGTGTGACAGATTGGTACCAGAGCTTTGGCTATAGCGAACTAAGTGTTTTTAAAACCTAGACTATAGCTACTTTCAAGAAAACTTAACCCTATGACCGTCACGTGCCTGCCTGCCAAGCTGAAGCCTCATTTGTGGTTAGTTGCTGACATAGGTGATGAGATTTGTGTCTCATTATCTGATGTATTATATTCATTTATTATAGTTGATTTCTATAATTGTCTTTCATATAAGCATGTTCACGTATCGTATATGTCACCGCATTATGTTTTTCCTAGCATAGTTTCATCATTTGACCTCGAGTTTGGTCACCTGCCTTAGTCTTTCTGAACGTCTTGGTATTTGTGAAGGACATAGTATTAGTATAACTGAACTGAGTTTTTCAAAATTCATGGAACCTCGGTGGAATATAGACTAGTCATCTATATTCAACCCGGGATAGTGGGACATAGGCTGACTACCTATATCCGACTCAGAAATGAATTTTGTAACACTGAGAATGGTTATAATAAAATTCTGTCTGGATTGAATCCTTTACTCATTTTCCAAATGTTTCATGCATGTGTGAGTATACCCTAGTTGTCAGAACATTCATACTTTTCATCACCTCGTGAACCGCCGCTTGGAAGCATGTCAATTGATCATTTCATTTCATGAACATTTACGTCTATGCACAATACACTTACATCACAGTATTTTCTTTTATCACAATATCAATTTTGTCGCAGTTGTCACAGTCTCTTCCCTTCTCACCATCACTATCATTTCCTTTCCCCATCCCCATATATATATAGAATTAGCTGACACTTTATGGATTCCTATGCCACTCATCGCACACTACTCCCTATATTGATAAGTGGATATTATCAATGACCTCCCTAGGAAAGACTTTGCATACCATCTATAAGGAGAATCTCTCGGTACATTAAGACCATTCAAAACTCAACAGAAATATCAGGATATCACAAAACCATTCGAACCACTATCATTGGCCTGATCGCCAAAATTCCATCATCTAGAAAGTATTGGCTTGACTGAATTACAAGATTCGTTTAGATACGAGTGCTCACAAAACAACACCATAGAGATAAATCCAATCTCCTAACCAAGACTGTAGAACATTCAATTGAACATGGACTCACCAATAGACTTTATTCAAACATATTAGACATTTATACATTTGTGCAGACATACCTACTTGGCTATTTTATCCTCTTCATACTTTCACTTTTACATGGATTTTTCTCCAAACTACAGTTATGCAAAACATATATCTTGTAAGAAATACTTTTTTGAGGCACTTATTTTGACAAGCAAATTCCTTTTGGTTAATCTCTACAAAACTATTGGACATTAAGGAATTTTAAACATCAATCCTTGGCAAACCATACTATTTACCCCAGGTTGAAAATAGTTCTATCTTGCATAACTATTAAATTTTGAAACATCAAGAAAAATGTTACTTAGAAAGCCGTTTGCTTAAAGTTGTAAATTCATTTATTCAGGAAAGGTTTATGAACAAAACACACAATCTCAAAACAAACTTTGAAAATTAATCACTATATTACATCACTTATACACTTAGGATTTTGTGATTTGATGACATAGAGCTTGGGGAAAATCTTAGTAATGGAGACTAAGCATCGTAAGTGGAGAAAGACTCAATTTATGACATTCTGCGGAGGATCTCAACCTTATCCTAATCTATTATTTTCAACAACACCCTTTGACGGACTTAACCTTGTAAGTTTTTCAACAAGATTCATGATAATCATTCCAATTATTCCTAATAGAGGAATTTGATTCACCTCAAACTCCTAGCGATTTCATTTAAGATTCCTTTGAAACCACACCGCTTATCATCTTCAGACCAATGGTCAGAATTAGAGAACGATTCAAACATAAGGAGACCTGCATTGGGTATGGATTTACCTACATTCAACGAGTATGGATTTACCTGCATTGGGTATGGATTTACCTACATTCAACGGGTATGGATTTACCTGCATTGGGTATGGATTTACCTACATTCAACGGGTATGGATTTACCTGCATTGGGTATGGATTTACCTACATTCAAAGGGTATGGATTTACCTGTATTGGGTATGGATTTACCTACATTCAACGGGTATGGATTTACCTGCATTGGGTATGGATTTACCTGCATTCAACGGGTATGGATTTACCTGCATTGGGTATGGATTTACCTGCATTTATTGGGTATGGTTAACTGCATCGCATGAGTGATTGACTCTAGAAATGGTTGGATTAACCATTTGCCATAAATCAGATTCCTTTACAACCATAGTTACCACACGAGCTTAGAGACTACACCATTTGGAGCACTCTATGGTCGAAGTGCCAACATTCATTGATGGATCGAAATTTGGAAAAGCCCAACTCACTAGTCCAGTAAGTATTCATGAAATAACCAGAAATTTCCTACAAGTCAAGAATCAGTTACAAGTTTAATAAGTTGTAAACCATTAAAACTTCATGTTGTTAGGCAGAGTTATGTTGAAAGTTCTGCCTAGGAAAGGCATGATATCATTCAGAAAACTTGGAAAGTTAAACCCGAGATATACACTGGACCATGTAATATTTCAAACAGAGTAGGCCTAGTGGTCGTCAGACTTGAGCCTTGTTAGAGAGCAACAACAACAGGACTACACAACCATGTATTATCATCTTTTCAGATTAGTCACTCATAATTCCATTTGGAAAGGAATCCAACCCAAATTCAAACATAAACCTTGCAGGAGAACAAGTAGAAATCATGGACAGTTAGGTCGAACAGTTGAAGCAGAGTCGAATTCCTATCGTGAGAGTCCGCTGGAATTCTCAAATATCATCACTTTTCACCAATATGTTTTCAGAAACCAACATAAACTGAACTTCGGGACGAAGTTCCTTTTAGAGGGGAAGACTGTCACAACTCACCATTTCAGGTCATTTCTCGAACTTTGGAAAAACACTATTCATCAAAACACTATTCATCAGTTTACTATTCATCATTTTTGGTGTCAGTTTGACATTCCGAGAAGCATTCAGAAATTTCACTATTCACTAAACACTATTCATTGCCGGAAAAGTTTTCACTATTCACTTGCATTACACATTTCATCGTAAATTTAGTTTACGGGTATTCAAATTCGCGTAACCGAACTGGTTTAGGTGTGAATTCATTTCATTAGTGCTAAGGACACTGCATACGGACTAGAGACAGTCTGCATATCATCATAACAGCATTTCCATGTTATACCACTCTTAGGATTTTCAAATTTATATATTTGATACATTTAACGTTTTACGTATAAGTAATTATAATAAACGTTAACACCCGGTTTATACACGACGAATATATCTAAATATTCCCACAATGGTCCCGACATATTTTTATATCCATTATATCATCATAAAAGTTATTACATTCATTTACCCAGTATTTTGGAATTTTACGTTTTCCAGATCAGCGTTTTACGCGAATTACGCGTTTTTAACCCGCGTTTCCAGTTTTAACAACGTTCAAGCAACCCGATGGAACTTACCATTCATTTTTAT
>JARVZY010006672.1:0-25696 GCA_030686995.1 Artemisia argyi | reverse complement strand
CCACTTCACTCACAATTAACTACAACTTACTCATTTGAGCCCCAGCACTTACAACTTTATTTTTTTTAATTCAAATTATCAAATAAACTAAATTGATTTTATTAAAAATAAAATTACATTATCACTACTAGAAAAAAAAAATGTCATTAGCAACAATTATTTTATCACTACTATGATTTGCTTTTCTATAGCTAAAGGAGTGGGAGCCCAGTTAGTATCTCGACTTCCCACTAACTTCTTGTAAATCCCTTGTGTTTCTAGTAAAGTGATGGTAATAATAATAATAATAATAATAATAATAATAATCTATACTACCTATAAAGCAAAAATGGTCAAAGGTGAAAGTGGAAAAGTCAAGAAAAGTGAAATGTGAAATGTTGAAAAATGTATATCAGGAAATTATGAAATGTAATTAATACTCTTATTAAAACACCCCATTACTTAAAAATACAATGATTTATACACATTGTACAACCAATTAAAACAATTAATACAAATCACAAACCGGGTTGACCCGGGACGCTTCAAACCCAACGGGTTGAACTGGTTTAATTTGACCCGTTTTCGACCCAACCTAGCAAGTTGACCCGGTTTAAATCGACCAAATTTTTGACCGGAACGGTTTAACCGGTTGAACCACCCGGGTCGAACCGGGTTTCAAAATATATCTAGCAAATTAAATACAGCCAATTAAAACAATTAATACAAATCACAAACAGGGTTGACCCGGGACGCTTCAAACCCGACGGGTTGGATTGGTTTAATTTGACCCATTTTCGACCCAACCTAGCAAATTGACTCGGTTTAAATCAACCAATTTTTCGACTGGAACGGTTCAACCGGTTGAACCACCCGGGTCGAACCGGGCTTCAAAACATATCTACCAAATTAAATATAACAAATTAAAACAATTAATACATATCACAAACCGGGTTGACCCGGGACGCTTCAAACCCGAAGGGTTGAACCGGTTTAATTTGACCCGTTTTTGACCCAACCTAGCAAGTTGACCCGGTTTAAATCGACCAATTTTTCGACCGGAATGGTTCAACCACCCGGGTCGAACCGGGTTTCAAAACATTATGTTTAATTCCCAAATCTTCAAACTTTTATTATTTTTCATTTATAACCTATGAACTTTTTTTTATCAATAAACTATTTGTCGCTATAATATCCCGTTGCTATGCACGGGTACTCGTCTAGTAATAATAATAAATGTTAGACATTATACATCGTAAATGATTAACGGTGCAAATATGTCCCTCATGTTAGATCCAAGTTAGAAGATAACGAAGAAAATTGCACCATTCGTCCTCAGGGATGTATGGTGGTTAAAACGTTTATCAATGATGTATTTTGTAGTTTACTCATTCGTTTTTGTGGGCGGAAAAATGTTGAAAAAACACAATTGTTAAATTTGGAAGAAAACAAAAGTTGATAAAAGCGAAGTTAAGTTTTAGAAGTTTAGGGTAAAAAAATAAAAATAAAGAACACACATACTGGTATAAGTGTATAACTTTTGCCCTATATTCCAAATCAAAAATCCAAACAATGAAAAAATCAAAATCAAAACGAAAATCAAAAACAAAAACAAAAACACGACCATCAAGAAAAGTAAGAGACGTGGCAGTTTCAATCGCGGCTACCAATCAAATCGCTATGAAACAGTTATCCAACGATGAGGTTTGGGTTTTTTTTTTTTTTTTTTTTTTTTTTTTTTTTTTTTTGTTTTTGTTTTTGAAAATTAGGGTTTCTGAATATTACGATGTTAGGGAGCTTTAATCATATGCAATAAAATAAAATTAATTCAGAACAACCCATTGATGAAAGCAACATAACCTGTCAAAACTAGCAGCTTGTGACCTTTAAGATGGCTTAAATCATCCTTGTATAAAGGTTTAACAAGAATTAATGAATCGTCAAGGACCCAGTAGCTTTTAGTTAACATTGCCTCGCCCAGAGATTGAATTAGGGTTTATATTCTAATCTGAATTTCCTCTAAATATTTTCTTTGTTTTTTAAAGGAATTGACTGCTGGGCACAACAAGTGCTTTATCAGCGAAGAAGAAATTGCCAGACGTAGAATGCTGAGACGTAAGTTCTATGGTAGCAGCAGTGATGAGGAGGACGAGGAGGTAAAAGAGGAGGAAAAGAAGGAGCAGGAGTGGACCGTGGAGAGGATAAAAATGTATTATGATGCGGTCCATGCGGATATGCACGATCACAGCGAGTGTGAGGAAGCAGAGGAACAACGTCAGAGGCAATCTGGCTTTTATTATGAACTGGTTGTTTTTTTTTTATCTCTATTTTTCTTTCTGTATACATGATTTCTAATTTTCACAAATTGTTTATTTTTGTCCGTGACTTGTTGAATTATATGCGCCTTACTAATTAATTATGTTATTTTCTTGTAATAGGATGTGAAGAACAACTTCCTTTTCGATCGGGTTGCTTCTGGTACATTCTTTTTCCATTCATTCTTCCTGAATGCATAGTTTACATGTCACCTTTTTTTTCCTTATCTGATCTGTTTTCAAGTTTGTATTGTAGTGTTTTATGTCACATTGAGTTCATGATTAGTAGTCAATCACTCGTACTGTTACAACATTTAAATTAAATAATACTTTTGTAATGGGAGGTGATTTGCACACCATTTTTTTTTAATACTTTCACCACAACTGTGCATTACAGTGTTGTACGGTGTGCTATACGGCTTGTACAAAGTGGTGTTTTAATCAAATAAAATGGTGTGCGAATCAATCCCCTTTTGTAATATTTCTGAAATAGTTTTAATTTTACACTTTTGCAGGTCAAGTATCTTTTCCAATATACTTTTAGATGCAGTTTGCACCTGAAGAAGTCCAATGCTACTTTCTTTCTTTTCAGAGTATTATGAAAACTAAAGCTTTGAACGTGTACTTGAATGTGACTTCCTTGTTTCTTACTTTTCTTGACATTGTGGATTTTTCTATCTCTTGTTGGTTAATTGCGCATACATTAAATCTAGTTGAACAGTCATGATTTGGGTCATTGTGACCAACCTGATCTTGATCCACACGTGGTCATATATGGTAAACTCCCTATGACATTGATTAATACTTGGAGAGCAAAGAACTAGAGATTGCCTACAAGAACAAACCTTAACCTTAGAGGCATGGATTTAGATTCCCTTAGATGTTAGTATGTGATGAAGAAATTGAAACGGAAGAACACTTGTTTATCCATTGCAAGATTGTTGTAGATATTTGGAAAGACATCTTTAAATAATGGAAAATTTCAAACTTAATTACGTCTCAACAACATCATATCTCTGATGTGATACATTTGGCGGACCAGGTCTCGCTTGTTGTCAAACACCAAGTTTTTTAGATGTCGTGGGTCAAATGACAATTTGAGCTCTTTTGAAGTTTAGGTATGACTTTCTGCTTGAAGCGCCCAAGCAAAGATCTCATTATTAAACTCTTGTCATTCACTTGGATTTTTTTTTGGGGTAAAGGGTTGTTACCCGGTGAAATATATTAAAAACCAAAATAACGTTTTGTACATGGGAAGCGGGGCAATGAACCCCTCTTTAAACGCGCCAAGAGCAAACTAAGACTTGAACAAACCTCGAGTCAAACGAACCACAGCTAGAAACAAGAGCTACTGACATAAATCAACAATTAAAATTATAGCATCTTGTATCCATGCAAGCCATGCCAAACTCACGTAGGACTAAGCGTCATATTTGAAATCTTCCAAACTCTCTTCATTTGCGCGACACATGGGTCATTCTTGAACGGATCGAAGCAAGCTTGTAACGAACAACATCAACTATCAAGTCTCAAACTTCTTCAAAGTGTCTTATACCTTTACCATATAACCTATTATTCCAACCTTGTGTCAATAGACCGGGGTTCGAATCTCTCCATTGGCCTAAAAGCTTTCAGTTGGTACCATCCCCCCCACCGCAAATGCTCTGATTGACTGGTCAACGAGGGGCCTATTAGAGAAAATGGTCAGGGTTCAAAGCCCACCTCCTGATAAGTACAGTCATTGGGACAGGTGCTCATTGCATGGGGTCGGGTCCTTGGGGGAGGGTCCGGTTGGTATCCTTAGGATGCATGGGGCAGGATGATTCCACCGTTCTTCACCTTTTGGAGATATAACCTATAATTATTCCTTTCTTGCCATATGAATAGGACGGACGCTACAATTGTTAGGTGACCAACTATGCTCATGACACTCTTGGACTTCGAAATTGGTAGAATCCAAGCTAGAATATCCTCTCAAACAAGTGCAATGCTTGGAAGATCAGCCACACGAATCATAGACAGCCAAACCTGAGAAGAAAATTGACATTCGAAAAAAAGATGTTCGTGAGAGTCTTGTTGTAACTTGCACAACGGGCATCGAAGCAGGTTTAAGTCGACGGCATCGCCAACATCCCATTGCTTCAATCTATCTTGCGTCTTTAGCCTCCTATCCATAGCAAGCCACAATAGAAAAGCATGGTGAGGGATGATTGAGGACGACCAAACTAAATGATACCAGATTACTTCTCCACGCCTAGCTCTTAAAGTATCCCATGCATCCCTAACTGAGAACTTAACATCAATACCATACGAAGTTCTCCAAAACAAAATATCATCTCGATCGTGTATCAAATTCGGGTTTGCAACCAAACTTAAGGCAGGGTACGTATGGGGCCAATACGGGGGCCATGACCATGTATTATTGAGCACAACATCTGCATGCCACCCTACTTTTAATGTTATAGCCAGCTCTAGTGATGTTCCTAGTAGTTAAATGATCCATCAGGGGGCATAAGTTAGCCCACTTATCAAACCAGACAAATGCTTTCTTTCCATTACCAAGTTGATGCCATGAGTGAGGTCTGACCTGGTTACGCATTTGTAGAAGCTTTCTCCATCCCCAATTTACATTCCCATGTAACGGGACATCCCACAAACTTCAACCCTTTAGTAGATGTATGAAAGCAAATTTAAATTGGATAAAGTGATTTAATCACCCTTGTATTGCCTTCTAGTATCTTGCTAGTTTTCTAATCTAATTGCCGCTAAAAAAGTCATGTATACATTCAAAAGATGACAAAACAATTGTAGGGTCGTTAGTGGGAAGTGCGTGAGAAAAAGTTGTTACTTCCCGTATCTACAAGGAGCCTCGATCACTCATCTGTTATGGTTTCTTTTCTAGTGGGAGGGAGTGTTTATTTGAAGTATTCGATAGTTGAAGCTTGTGTAATATAAGCTTAAATCAGAATATAAGCCCACATCTATACAACATATACAGAGTGGACACATTTGATTAAAACTTACTATTAAATGTTTAAATAATTAACTATGATTTAAACCACTAACTTTCTTCCTTTCTCTTATGCCTACATAAAAAAAAATTAAACATACAAAAACGCTACTATACATCTTCGCGATTATGCGCGGGTAATCGTACAATATACTAAAACTGTAAACTTCTAAGAAAACAAAGATACAACGTAAGCGAACACCAAAAATATGCTTAAAAGTTTAAACTAGTAGCAACCAACAATATGTGAGGGTTGAAGCTCCGTTTGAGGTGTGTGTGATTTACAAGATAAGTGTGTGTGCAGTGGCGAAGCTTGAAAATTTTCCGTGGGAGGGCCGAAACAATTTTTTTTCGGGAAATACATTAAATGGGAGGGCCGAAATAATTTTTTTTCCAAAAATACACATGAAATCGCAAATAAATACACTAACGGGCTTGGACCTAGGGGGCCGGGACCCTCCCTGGTCCTCACATAGCTCCGCCCATGTGTGTGTATTTGTCGTTCAAAAAAATATCGAAGGGAGGCTGAAAATTTTGACATAATGTTAAAGGTGGTTGCACAAAGGAGCCCGTGAGGTATACCCACAAGTTGTTGAGATGCTCAATGATGGTCGTGTGTCAACGGTACTAAACATCTTTGTCATATAAGTGATAAGATACATGAAAAGGCATGCCTTGCTGCTGGTGATATCGTACTTGTATGCTTACGTGATTATCAACCAAGATATGCACGAGTCGTCTATAAGTATATGCCTGATTATGTCAAGAGGCTGTTGAAAGGGCACGGTGCTTTGCCCCGAGAATACTAGTGAAATACATTAGCTTTTCGTTATCTATAGGTATGTTTGACAAAAGTAATTGTTGCTGGAACTGGTGCTAGTGCGGGTGCTGGTGCTGGTGCTGGAGATTATAAAAAGAGATTATTTTTATAAGTTGCATGAAGTAACCTTTTATTTTAAGAGATTATGGAAGATTATTTTTTTTTTTTTTTTTTTTTTTTTTTTAATCTATTATAAGTTCTGTGTGACAAACAAAGATTATTTTTTGAATAGCTTATTTTTTGAAAAAATAAGCATAATCTCTCCACAATCTCATATGCCAAATCCTATGTATTCTATGTTAAGAAAGCATGTATTTAGTACATACAGGGGCAAACCTACGTTTAGAATTGACCAAGTTTATTATTTTTTACTTACAATAATCAATTGACTAGCTAAACAAAGCATATGACACAAAATTTGGGAAACAAGTTCCTTTTGGAAAAGTCGAAATTGTTGACAAAAATCTATACTACGGTCCAAATAAGCACGAGTTTTCCATAAAACCGCATAAACCCCTTTGACTCCACTCGTGAATATATACTAATTTGACCTATTATGCGGGTTAGTACGTGTACTATTTTTTGTTCCACTTAATGTAACGTACTTTCATGTTTTGTTCTTATTTAGTACGTGATGATGACATGGCATACCTGAAAGTCTAACACGTGTCACCATTTATAATGTGACACATTATCATCACGTACTAGATTAGAACAAAACATAAAAGTAAATTACATTAAATGGAACAAAAAATAGTACACGTACTAACTCGGTACATTTGAAAAAGTACGTTTTATTATTATTATTATTATTATTATTATTATTATTATTATTATTATTATTATTATTGCTATTGCTAGAGGTGTGGGGGCCAAGATAGTTGTGAGGCTCCCCACTAGTTTTTTGTAATTCTATAGTTTTGTTTCTAATGAAAGTGATAATAATAATAATAATAATAATAATAATAATAATAATAATAATAATAATAATAATAATAATAATAAACGTTAGACATCATACATCGCTAAGGATTTACGGTGCAGATCCAAGTTAAAAGATAACGGCAAAAAATTGCACCGTTCGTCCTCCGAGATGTATGATAGTTAACGTGTATTAACGGAGGAATGTATATGTCTTAACTTATCAACGAGGGATGTATAGTATGAAAACGAGTGTGGTAACCCGTGCGTTGCCGCGGGAGTGCATTGACACCAGTAAATAAACTAAATAAACAGATTCGATCATTGTGACCATTAATAAGCAATTCGCCAATTTCTTAGCTCAAATCTGAGGTGTAATACATTCTTTCTATTATGAACAATTCTGTCATAATAATCCAGTGTTGTTCCTAAGCCAATGCCTAATATTAAGTCATATAGACCATTTGTTAGAACTAAAACGTAGTTGCTTATCTTTGTTAGCACTTTCTTAAACTGCCTCTTTTTATGTTGTCATAAGCTTTATATTCTGATTCCATCACAAACACATGTATGCAGCATGAGAATTTGTAATGACATATGTTTATGTGACAATTAATATGATTACAATAATCAAAATATACTACTGTTACATAGTAGCACAAATATATTCACATACTATACTTGCTCATATTTACCATTGTTAGTTTGCTTCTATGCAAAGCTGCACATCCAAGACTTTTCAGTGGTGAAAATTGATCAAAATTATTCCATAATTTTTTTGATTCATTTTCACAATCTCTTGTGCTCTCCCGCCTCTTCTGTTGCCCCTCAATCCTTTTTCCCATCTCTCAATCGTATAAAGAAACCTTAAGTGCAATTCTTATTGCTTCTCAATCATTTCATCAATTTCCCAAAACAAATTCTCCTACTTTTTCTGGCGGACGAAGCCGAATTCGTGGAGCTATCCATTGCAAGATTAACTGGAAAAACACATATTTTATTCGAAATCATATTTCTTTAGATAAAAGGGCAAATGATATTAAAAGGTAATATACTTGCCACAAATTCATCGAATGGGTAGTGAACTATTTTTTTTTCATTTTGAGGGTAATTTTCTTTCAAATTCATCATCTTTAGGGTATTTTGCAAAATTTTTGGACAATTTTGCCCTTCGGGAAAAAAAATTTTGTATTAGCTATGAGGGGCAAAATTGTCCAAATTTTTTACAAAATACCCTAATGATGATGATTTTGAAAGAAAATTACCCTCAAAATAAAAATAAAAAAAAATAGTTCACTACCCATTCGATGAAGTTGTGGCAAGTATATTACCTTTTTTTATTATTTGCCCTAGATAAAAAAGGTACCTTGCTTGTATCTGTTTAACAAAAATAGATAATTGATGCTTAGCAATCTAAATAAAATCCCACTGAAAGGCATCTTTACATATAAATAACCGGTACCTAAGTAATTTCAATCTTATTCTTTCGAATCAACAATTATAAACTTATGAAACATATTGAATGCATGTACTAATTGAGATCGCTAAAGTCAATGAGCCTCATAGTTGTAGTGAAATAAAGACCAAAATAATTGAACGTTCACATGGAAAAGAATCTCATACCATGAGCCCCCTCTATTTCAATTCCGGCCACCTGGTGGAATCGGTATCATTAAGTCCTGTTATGATTGTTGTAGACCTGTAAATACAGGTTGAAAGTAATTTTATTTTTTGTACAAAGACCTGTAAATAGTCCCGTTATGATTGGTGTACAATATGCCTGATTGTTGTAGATTACTGGTGCAGCTAGTGGATTGTCAATTACAGGTGCATCAACTTTGTTTGCACCTTAAGCGGTCATATAAGAAAATCTGGATGGCATCGAAAGGCAAATCTAGCAATAGAAAAGAAGTCCAAACATGGCCTGGTCAATAATCTCAAAGATTTTACAACTAAACGTGTATACTAAAAACACAAAATGACCCAAAGATCATAACAGTATAATATGAAATCTTCAGATTTTGATTACCTGTTCAAAGCCAAAGAATGCTAAAATCCATCCATCCAACAAAAAAACATAACCCACCTCAGTTCTAAACATAATCAAAAATAACCATAATCACGAACACATTTACTTATAAAAGTAAAACAAAACCAACATCAAAGATTATATTTTTACCCGCTTCTTGCACTTTTTTTGAAGCCAAAATAGAATGATGCCAAGCAATCGGCGAATTCACCCCTATTTAATTAAAACCAAAACTGGAAACCGAAAAGTTTTGGTCTGTATAAAAATTTATAAAAAGCACTCATAAACAAAACCCACAAACCAATTTACATGCAATCATCAATAATATTTTTTTAAAACCCTAAAAGTCACGACACATAAACCTAAACATAATTAAACACAAACCCATCACATACCTGAAATCTCAAAAGATCTCTATCTTCTTCTTCACATCAATATATTTGGGGGTGATATGTGTGTGGCGTGTGTGACCATACCCTCTTTTCTCTACAGTGAAGAGGACAAATGAGGAGATGGTTCAGTGTAAGGTGGAGAGGAAAGAGAGGATATATATGAGTTGGTGTGGAGACGAAGAAGATTCAAGAAATTTGTGGATAACATGGTGGGAAGAAGAAGGATCGAGAATGGCAGTGAGTTGTGTGTTTTATAAGTGGTCTAACAGGCATAACTAAATCCAGCTAGAGAGTTACAAACAGTGCTGCACAGGAATTTACAGTGCAAAACAGTGGCCAAAGTGTGGTTACTATTCATAAGGACTGTAGCTAATTGGAATACTTAAATGACTTAGCCAATAGTCTTGCGACTTTTGGCCTAACAGACCAAAGGGGAGATGAGTGCTAATGATCCTGTTGTGGACCCACGCCCAAATCGTTTTTAGTATATAGTATCAGAGACGGAGCCAGTGGGGGGCTGGAGGGTGCTCGGCCACCCCCAACACTGGCGGACCTACCCCATGACAAGGTGTCTCTTAGAAACTACCTTAGAGATCTAAGCCTTTTAGTTCAACCATGGTATTTTGCAAGGATTTAGTCGTATACTTGATCGACTCGTCTGAGTATGTTGTGCGTGTGAGTTGTTTTATTAAATAATTTTTGTGGGGTATATTTATGCTTAAAGGGAGTATGTTTATTGTGGTGACCGCGGTCACCTTATTTCACTAAGTTGGTCATACATAAAGTTGTAGAAAAGGTATGTATATGAAAAATTAGAACCTACCTTAAAATTAGATCTGGAACCACCTTACCTCAATGTGAGAAGAAAGAAAGACAATAAGCAGATACGAGCACAAAACACATAAATTGATAATTTTGTTCGAATGGAGTTTTTTTTTCTTGTGAGGAAGATGATCCTGGAAAGTGGAAACATTAAAGGTGTACTTTTATTTTATTGTTTTAGTGACTTAGTGGTGTACTTTTATTAAAAGTCCAATTTTTACCCCTCTACTTTGATATTTATCAACTTAGTTATGTTTAAAGTATAATTATTGAACCTCTTTCACAAAAACCACTACATTAGTTGTATGTTACTATCAAAAAAAAAAAATTTTGAGCCCCCTTTAATATGAATTTGATACGACCCGGTTAAGGGTTGTATCGGGATAAGGCACCACTTCAAGCGGGCGCGAGCTCCTTAAGAAGAAGATTATAGAACTAGAATATTATTGATTGAAAACTTATACGATTACATTGATTAAATAGACTTGACGAAACCCTAAATACCCTAAACCCACAAACCGGGCTTGGGCCACTTATTCATAATAAACATAAACACAAATCCTAAGCGTATCATTCCTCACTCCTTCAAAACCACCTTGCCCTCAAGGTGTTGTCTCGAAAAGCACTCTTAATTCCGGGATCCCATATTTTGAGTTGTAAATTTGCCACATGTAGATGATACTCAAAGCGCAAAATATGCCTAAACCAATGTTGGCACCGCTGTCTCGCAACCGGTTCAAGTATTCTTTGATAGTATATAACTTCATTACTTTGATGGAAAATCAACCAAACTAGACTCGTAGCGGGATACTTTGATTCACAAATGCATATTTTAGTCACAATTGCATATTTTAAGACTACATCAGGTGGCTTACGTTTCTGCCAAACATCATCTATCTCATTTACCCGGTCATGAAGCTCCAACTTGTTTCCTCCATCTTCTCTTGTTGCTACGAGAGGAATTTGTTGACGTTGGCTATTATTTTCTTCCATACTTTTTTCTGTTGCAATTGGTTTCATGGGTACCTCGTGATCAATTACCTTCTGATCAACTGGTTCCCCTGAGTTGACGTCCAAACAAGCCTCTGTTGTAAAAGCTAAGGACAAGGCTTCTCCAAAAGTTGTAGGATTCGACCTCAACAGTTCCTAAAGTTGTAGATCCGTGAAGCGTGCTTCCGTTGCACGGGCTAATGAAAAGGCTTCACCTAAAGTTGTGGGATTTGACCTCAAGAGTGCACATTGTAGAGCCGGTTTAAGGCCAGAAATATAAAACGATTTAAGTAGGTTTTCAGAGATCCCCGTTAATTGATTTATAAGTACCTCAAACTTACTTTGATATTCGGCCACCGTACCCATTTGCAATAGCTTAGAGAGTGCGTATTTTGCGTCCTGATCGCTGCCCGCCTGATGCCATGAATAATACTGAAGCGATGAATAACAAAAAAAAAAAAAAAAAAAAAAAAAAAAATTCCCGATGAATAGTACCCCCCGATGAACAGTACGGATGGACAGTAATTTTTTGATGAACAGTAGCGTCGTATGAACAGTAGCGATCGATGAACAGTAGCGTTGAATGAACAGTGATTTTTTTTTTTTTTTTTTTTAATTGGAACCCTAATCGGAAGCCCTCTCAACGAGAGCTCTCAATGAAAGCACCAATTGATACGACCCGGTTAGGGGTTGTATCGGGATAAGGCACCACTTCAAGCGTGTGCTGGCTCCGTCAGAAAATAAAAGAGAAGAACTAGAGATTTGTTTATTAACTTTTGATTGATTATAATATAATAAATAATTACAATAGTATTTATAAGACAAAGTAGGGTAAAACCCTAAGACCTAAATAGGCCATAGGCTCGGGCCCAGGCGTATCAAAATTCCTGGCTCCGTCCCTGTATAGTATAATGAGTAAACCACAATGACGTACTTTTGAGTTTACTCGTCTGTTTTTGTGGAAAAAAAATGTTGAAAAAACACAATAGTTAAATTTGGAAGAAAACAAAACTTGATAAAAGCGGAGTTAAGTTTTAGAAATTTAGGATAAAAAATAAAAATACAGAACACGCATGCTGGTATAACTTTTGCTCTCTATTCCATACCAAATCCAAACAATGAAAAAATCAAAATCGAAACAAAAATCAAAATCAAAAACAAAAACAACACCATCAAGAACATCAGGACACCTGGCACCTTCAATTGCGGCTACCAATCAAATCGCTATGAAACAGTTATCCATCGATGAGGTGAATTATTATTATTATTATTATTATTTTTAAAAAATTAGGGTTTCTGATATTACGATGTTAGGGAGCTTGAATGATATGAAAAAAAGTTTGTTTGAAATCGGGTACTTGTATTTTTAGGTTAGATAGATAATGCTTTGCTATAGGATTATTGCACGTTAGGTGTTCGATGAAATGTCCAACATAGTTGGGTTTGTATTTTTTGAAGATTGAACCTAAGGCTGGGGTTAAGTGCAAAGAACTTCATCACTGCAAACTGTAAAATGCAATTAAGCTATTTATATAGTGATATTTAAAGGCGTATTCGTTAGGCCATGCTTGAACATAGCACGACACTCCCTAGCAAACAATCGTTTGGGCAAGTCATGAGATTAATTATATGCATATTGTTTATCATTTAGTGTATTTTTGAATTTGGAAATCACTATTGTGGTGTTACATTGCATTGGGATATGAGTATAAGCGATGAAATTCTAGTTCTTTAAGATATATAAATTATGTTGATGTATTAAAAAGCAACATCGAATTACTGTTAAAATGCCTTATAAATTATACCTTTTGGGAATTTGAGTACATGTTATCTACAGGATTAATTGATAGATACGTGAGATTGCTTTGATGAGAGAGACTGAATAAACTCGATTCTGACAATGCGTTTAGGATAAATCACCAACACTCTATGTGTTTGTTCTTAAAAGATATACATTGCTCCTCCTTAATAACTGTTTTTACTAAATTATGTGTGTATTTTTTTTTTAAGGAACGTACTATTGAGCTACCAAAATCATTACCTTGGGATACAAATGCAGAAGATAGCAATAGTGAGGGGTCCGAAGATGAGGAGAGTAAGCTAGTTTATACACCACGTACCATTTTTACCAAAGAGGCTAAGCAGGCTATGAAACTACACCAGCAGAAATGTACCGATTGGTATAGAATGGTTGTTCTTTCTATCCCTAATTTCTCTATATTGATTATTACATATAAATTGTTTATATTGTCCGTAGATTGTTAAATGTCTGCGTGCTACTAATTATTGATGTTATATCATTATAAAAGAGGATGAATATGGTCAACACAACGCTGCCCCTCCCACCACCGCCACCATTTATACCAGTACCACGACATATACCAGCATCGCTATCACCATCAACAGGATATACGATGAGTCCCGAAGAGCTGAAAAAGCTATTGGATGAACTTCGTGAGAAACAGCTAAAGAGTTGTCGTGATGAAGTGACGTCGTATCTTAAAAAGGAGCTGCAGAAATTTGAGAGTTTGAAGGATGATTGACGTACCTGGTTTTTCCATTAATTCTTCATGAATGCATATTTATATACGTTACTATTTATTTATTTAATTTTGCATATCTTTTATTTTTCTTGATTTATTAATATAGTATTTATTCAATGTTAAATTATATCATCTCCTCACACTTTTGCAGGTCTGACGTAGCACCTAGCCACATCCCTTTGACTATGATCTATCCGACTCTTTATTTTAAGCATTTTGCACAAAACCTGAAGTTCATTCAGATCCAGTGCTTCTATCTTCTTCTTCTTCTTCTTTTTTTTTTTTTATTTTTTTTTATTTTTTTTTTATTTTTATTTTTTTGGGATTATGATGTAGCAACAAAACTGAAGCCTTAAACTTGTAATGTGACTTGTGTTTCTTGCTTGTCTTGTCATTGTAGCCTTTATTAGTTACTTTTGCTTACATAGAATCTGGCTATGTGTCGGGTTGAACAACATCCATGACTCGGGTCATCATGACCCACCTGATTTTGATCGCCACGGTTAGAGGTGTCAATTTGTTCCCAAAATAAAAAAAATGGGCTAAATGGGCAAATTTTTAAAAGATTTGGGCACATATTGCCCATTTAGAAGTTAAATGGGTATAATGGGCACATGTTTTTTTCTCTATTGGAGAACATTAAATTGTTTTTAATAAAAAATTTATGGATATAGTATATTTAATTACTTAAATATAAATGAGTGTTACGTTTGAGTTGTTTTTTTTTTTTTTTTTTTTTTTTTTAAGGTCTTTTCTAAAGCGATTCGTATAACTTGCGGCCATTTAGCCCGCGGCCGTTAAGCCCGTGCCCGTTTAACCCTTGCCCGTTTAGCCTATAGCCAGTAGCCCGTTCTCGCCCGGCCCGCCCGTTTTGCCACCTCTAGTCACGGTAGTCTATATTATAAAAGTATCTCATTTGGTTGGTGTTTGATAAACTTATTCAGGAGCATATTATCTTCGTCTATGGGAGATGTCTTGAATTTTTGTTGAAGTTTCGGTGCATATTATCTGAGAAGAGAAACTCGTGAACTTTGGTACGGTTTTTGTTTTTTGTTCATCAATCTCAAATGCGTGAGGTTTGGCGTAGATATGGCCCAGATAATTAAATGTTGAGCAAGTCTGTGAGGTTTGGTTCAGGTGAGATAGATGGGGCCTTATCAACAGAAAAATGATTCTAACTGATGGAGTCACCATCTCCATCACAATATCCACAGGCGAGGATGATGCTATCGATTGTTCACGTAAATGTGGAGGTAGCGTGTGTAGTTGTTGATCAGCAGAGATAGATGAAATGAGTTGAACCAAGTTCTGGAAATTCAGTATTGTAGATGAGTAGGTCACTACAGGTGCGTACATAGGTGAAATGCAGGTGAGCTTGGGTTGGCCTGGAATCTTTTATTTAATATTAGACAAGTAAAACTGGACAAAGATATGTTTTGAAGTTATTTTGCTGATGTGATAAGGGAATGCAGAATAAAAAGAAGGAAATTGAAGTACAAGAACCTAAATTTTTTCACTTTCTCTTAAAACATTGTAAAAAACATGTCGATGGATTTTAGACCAATAAGCCTTATCCGTTTCCAATACAAGATTATTGCTATAATTCTAGCCACACCCGTCTTGGTAAAGTCATTGCTTCGGTGGTTGTTGAAGCTCAAATGGCTTTCATCAAGGGTCGTCAAATTAATTATTGATGGCCATGTTAGAGAGGAAGGTGTGGTGAGTAGCTAAAATTACTCATTCGAGTCTCACGGGGTGCCACATCATCTTAACAAACCTCCTCTAATTACAACCCCCTTCACTCACAATTAACTACAACTTACTCATTTGAGCCCCACCACTTACAACTTTATTTTTTTTTTAATTCAAATTATCAAATAAACTAAATTCGTTTTATTAAAAATAAAATTACATTATCACTACTAGAAAAATGTCATTAGCAACAATTATTTTATCACTACTAGGATTTGTTTTTCTATAGATAAAGGAGTGGGAGCCCAGTTAGTATCTCACCTTCCCACTAACTTCTTGTAAATCCCTTGTGTTTCTAATAAAGTGATGGTTATATAATATAAGATCATTTGAGGATCAAACTTTTTTACATACCAAGGGACTAATCTCCACCCTCCATCTTCCCTCCATCTTTATTTGATCTAATGGATGAGATTAATCACAAAAAATTAAAAAACCCATTTTTATCTTATTTTTTTTTTCAAATATTAATATCTTTCAAACCGTTAATCGTTAAGCGGAAAAAAATATACCGTTACGATGAACATTTAATTATCTTTCTATAGACAGTCTAATTGATATATTTTCGACAAATTCTTTTTTTTTCGTTTTTTTCACCTTTTTTTTCGTTGCCGAAAAAATCATATATGATATTACATATCATATCATATATGATATAACATATCATATATGATATGTAATATCATATATGATGTTATATGTAATATCATATATGATATGCAATATCATATATGATTTTTTTTCGGCCACGAAAAAAAACGTGAAAAAAAAGATTTTTTTTAAAGTATATCAAAGTGCCCGTCTATAGAAAGATAATTAAATGCCCGTCGCGATGGTGTAATTATTTTCGCTTAACGATTAACGGTTTAAGAGAAATTTAAATTATAAAAAATGGGTGAAATAATAAAATGCTTTTAATCTCAACCATTGATTTCCTTTTAAGATGGATGGTGGGGATGAGTCCCTTGGTATGTGAGGAATGTTTGGTTTGTAGAATAACTCGACTCAATGATTAACGGTGCAAATATATCCCTCATGTTAGATCCAAGTTAGAAGATAACGAAGAAAATTGCACCATTGGTCCTCAGGGATGTATGGTGGTTAAAACGTTTATTAATGGAAGGATGTATATGTCTCAACTTATTAGCGAGGGATGTACGTTAGGAAAATGGGTAAACCACAATGATGTACTCGTTCGTTTTAGTGAGAAAAAAAATGTTGAAAAACACAATTGTTAATTTTGGAAGAAAACAAAACTTGATAAAAGCGAAGTTAAGTTTTACAAGGTTCGGTTTCATGAGCTCAATGCTATAAATCTTATTTCCCGACTTGTATTTGTTACATGTCAACTTAATTACGGGCGTAGCCCAACTTCTTTTAAACTGAATTATCTTGTATTCACTGATTACTTATTAAACTCTATGAATTCACTCAACTTTATGTTGACTTTTTAGCATGTATTTTCTCAGGTATTATTTTGCTAGTTGAGCATTGGGAGCAATCGGAGTCGCGTGGATATCAAATATTGAAGGACTTGTTTTCTTCACATTCGATTATTATTATATTTTTTTTTATATGCAAATGATTCATGTTTGAACTCTTGTAACTTAAAGTTTTGAATTAAAAATTGTTGGGACCTTTGTACTCTGATTTATGAAATCGAATGTGACATTTTATTAAACGTCTCTTTTGAGGTCGTGTTATGTAACTTGTTTTTATGAACTATGAAGTGACACCCAAATTGGTATTCCGCTGCGTTGCAAATTTTGGGGGTGTCACAGAATGGTACCAGAGCATTAGTTATAGCGAATTAGGTCGTTTTCAAAACCTAAACTATAACTGATTTTCAATTTTTTTTTTAAGTCTTTCACCATTGTTCGATATCCGCGCACGCTTGCTCCCAGGTAACTTATATGCTCTATTTTGCATCAATACTTCTATTATATGACTAATGAATATATCCCCTAGTCATGATTTTGCTCTCTCATGCCTACTCTTACATTCTTGTGATCTATGAAATTTTTTTTAAGACATTGTGGGTTACACAATGGTCTTATTTACTTCATTAACATTGTGAGTTGCACAATGGTTTCTTTTATTTGTCAGACATTGTAGGTGATTACAATGGTCTATAAACTCTTTCATAACCTTATATACTATCATTACATCTAATGGCGAAACTCGTTACAATTTATCAATTATTCTTGATTTCTTTACTCCCCGTAAACTTATGTTTCCTAAGCATTTCTGCACCCTTTTTCAAATTGATACAAATTATATAGAAGACTATCTATATACACTTGATTTTCTCTTGACTATTTATACCTATTTACAAGAGCGTTACTTTTTATTTGTATAAGGATAGTTATTATAAACGTTTTATCCGACTCTTTACACTCAGTCTCTATAGCACCATGTCAATAAATTACCCCACTACTACCTTACAAACTAATAACATGATGCACCACTATTTTAGCTCTGACTAGTTCAGAATTCACTATTTTGTCACCCCTTTACAAATTATTTGGTAAATTACCTTGTAAAACTAGTTTACTACCATCTTTTAAACCATTTTCACTAAAATTTTAATACAATGCTTTCCACTCTCTTACAAACTACTTTACCATCATCTATAAACTAAATTACTCGTTTACTTTAACCTCTTATGAACGATGTGGTGATCTCTGAAACATTTTCGCTACTTTACTTTATTTCCTTTTGATGATATTAACATTCGGTGTACTTTGTCAATTCCACTAGTAATTTTATTGTTCAACTCCGAGTGTGAACATTCTTCTTATGCTTTTGAATCACGTATGTTGTTTTCATTATCCATTGTTTTGAAATCTTCCAATTGATGGGAGTACGACCTTAACTTGTCATCTCAAATCATGCCATCCTTTGGCACTTACCTTTCAGAATGCGCTTGACTAATGTCATATTATTATTCTCATTACTTCTTCTTATGATTTTGATAAATCATGTCGTTAATTAGACATCCTTTTATTTATTGTAACACTTGATCTTGTTGTATATATATATTTTTTGTGATGGACATACTTAAGTAGGATGATTTATAATCGTCTTATTGAAATGAATTGGGACGCTTCTTCATTTGAATAAGGAAATTATAAACCGCCGAACCATAAATTCATAAATCTTCACTTACATGGATTGGGACGCCTCTTTATGTAAATGACGAGTTATGAATGAGTGGGCTTATGTGTATCCACCATAGCGTGTGTACGAATCATTCTTTGGGCTATGAACTTCTCTCGACTCGTAATTTGTTATGTGGATTTTTCCCGATTTTGTATCGACCGCCGCGAGCTTTATAAGCTAATTTAATGTACTTTTATCCGCTTCCACGAATTAGCGACTTCATAAATTCCTTGTCTCCTATTGTCTTATTGCCAACACTCTTATTTTACTTTTCCTTTAAGGACCCTCATGACATTCTATTCGTTCCCTCATACCATTGCTTACACATTAGCTGATTTCTATCACTTGTTCTATCTTTGTTGCTATCTTGTTACTTTGTCAAAATCCCGAGCACAAAATGCATTAAGCACCTCCATGGGCTTCTATAAAATTTTTATGCCTCTTTATGAAAATTTTACAAATACTTCACAAGTGTTTAAATTACCAAAATGACCTTCTTAAGTTAAAGAGTCGGTTCTAACCACCCTCTTTTGTAAAAATCATAACCAATATTTATAATGACACCATGCCCTATATTTCAAATTACACTTTTTATACATCATATTTTAATCACGTCTTGAGGACATGACTGATTTAAACTTCGTTTCAACTAATGATTCCTAAAAATTTGAAAATAGACATTCTATAATCACAACCATAAACCCGAGTTTCAACATGGTTTTTATACATGCTTCCATCCCAAAAATCTTTAGAACGACCAAAAATGATTAAGAAGATCTGAGCGCCGGGACGTCGCTCTCTTAAGGGGTACGTGCTGTGACATTTCTAAAATTTCATGTCATTAATTTTAATATTTTTATTATTTATTTAACTATTCTATTTTTTTTAATAATTAACTTCGTCGGAAGTTATCCGCGTACGTCATAACGCGTTCAATTTATTCAATCACTACTATACTATGTCTACTCTAAATTTTTATGCACTTTTGGTTCCTTACAATCCTATTTTAAAAGTCATAATTACTTTTTCCATTTTTACGAAAACTTTGCACCTTTTACATTTTACGCGATTTAAATTTAAATTTTATGGTTTTAACAACGTGAACCAACCTTAGACTATAATAATTTTTCATGTTTTATGTATTTTAACCTATTTTCATAATTACAAGTGAGTTTTATACTTGTCATTTAATTTTTATAGTTTACGTCACTTTTATCAAGAACCGGTGTCACCAAACGCGTTTTTAACTCACGATTTCAGTTTTAACAATGTTTAAACCCTTCGATGAAATCACCACTCATCTAAAATACTTAAATATGTTATGTTAATGAGTTTTAAACATTTTTGTAAGCTTCATATTTTTAAGTTACCCGATTTTACGTTCTGCGACTTAAAAACTACACGTTTGCAATTACCGGGATCAAAACTGCACAAAATAAACTAAAGCTTGCCCACCCACACCATAAAAACGACCCCTCCTCCTTTATACACTTGTCTTGGTGACTCTTATTTAAATTGGACACTTGTATCACCCTTTGAGCATGTGTTTTCCACCAACACTTAAACCAAAATACATTAAACTCTTTCATTTTGACAAGAACAAGAAAAATATTCATCCCTTGTTTTCTCCACACTTATGAACGACTCAAGACAGACCAAGACCACAATCTCATCACCTTTTTTATCATAAAATCATCACCACATCATTCTCTTGAAGGTCCTTGCAAACAATGGCACTTTGAATCGAAGATTTGAAGGGTTTTTCTTGGAGTTTCTTGGTGTTTTTCCTTCAAGGTGATTAGGGCTTGGTTTAATCAAATGGGTAATCATATTTTGAAGATTTAGAAGTGAAGATTTCTTTTATTTGGGTGTCTCTTGGTCGAAATTAATCAAGCCCTAATAAAGTTGTTTGTGATTTTCAATTCTAGTAAGTTAATTCCATCTTCTCCTTTTTGATTCTTGCTCATGCAAATGAGTTTTTATTATTCAATTATTTATGGGTTCTAATTCAGTGAGTAAGCCCTCATGATGTTTGACATGGTATACTTGATTCATTAGGACCATAGGTGAAGGGTGATTGTGTTTGGGATAAGTTATGTTAGGGTTAGATTGAATTATTGATGCTGAAATTAGTAGATCTCTATTGATGGAATGAAACGACCTTGATACAGTGGGTTATAAAATTTGTAAAAAATATACAGACTTAGGTATATGTCTCAGGATCATTTGTCAAAAAGGCTCACCATTAGAAGTTTTATGATGATTAAAATATGATTTTTATGGTAAAAAGGGTCAGATTCTGTACGCTGTTGGCATTTGGGACAAAACTGAAGTTTTATGACATAACTTTTTGAAAACTAAACATGTAACCTGTACTAGACAAATAGAGCTATCACCTCCAATTGGCCTCACCTTAATAGGACCTGTAGTTTTTAAATGACTGCCGATACGGTAAGCCGTATATTTCAGTCGCACTTTTCTTTAGGACAGGTCTGTAAAGAAAATTTATAAAAAGTGTTTAGACCTGCAAATTTTTGAGTAAAATTATTTTTACAGTACACTAGGGACTTATAGGAAACTAAGGATATAAAGAACTTAAAATTTTGACTTACGGTTTGAAAGTAGTGATTTTTGGAAGTTGGGGAAAGTTTTCAGCCACAAATAAAACTAGGGAAATGTGATGGGTAAACAACTCGGGAACTTACTATTTTTAGAAACCTTGAACATATGACTTGTGAAAACCCTTAGTATAATGCCTTGGCTGTATGAATCAAGTATAACAATGTACATTCCATCTCTTATTCAATTAGCATTCACTTAGAGACGTTTCTTGTTATAGGTCATTTGTTGTTTCGCTTCGGTTCTTCGGTTGTCTTTATTCGTGCTCTTTCACTCCACTACTTAAGGTGAGTTCATAGCCTCGCCTTTACTTACTTAAATGTTTTATAAACCTCGCGAGGGGGATACATGCTAGTTTTACAAACGGAATACAAGTAGTTTCATGATTACATAATTATAGACATTGAGTACCTTTGCCAACAAGTCCCTAATTTCATGAACCGTTAATTACGTGCGTAAACGCTAGTATTATAGATATGTATATTTGGCCAGGCAGGCCTGTCCGGGGGAGTAGCGCTCAATTGACAACTGTGGGTCAAACGGACATATAATATTGAGAATTGAGGTAAATGGCAATTGAATACCTTGTGAGGGGCATTTAAACTTGGCCAAGGTTCGGTTTCATGAGCTCAATGCTATAAATCTTATTTCCCGACTTGTATTTGTTACATGTCAACTTAATTACGGGCGTAGCCCAACTTCTTTTAAACTGAATTATCTTGTATTCACTGATTACTTATTAAACTCTATGAATTCACTCAACTTTATGTTGACTTTTTAGCATGTATTTTCTCAGGTATTATTTTGCTAGTTGAGCATTGGGAGCAATCGGAGTCGCGTGGATATCAAATATTGAAGGACTTGTTTTCTTCACATTCGATTATTATTATATTTTTTTTATATGCAAATGATTCATGTTTGAACTCTTGTAACTTAAAGTTTTGAATTAAAAATTGTTGGGACCTTTGTACTCTGATTTATGAAATCGAATGTGACATTTTATTAAACGTCTCTTTTGAGGTCGTGTTATGTAACTTGTTTTTATGAACTATGAAGTGACACCCAAATTGGTATTCCGCTGCGTTGTAAATTTTGGGGGTGTCACAGAATGGTACCAGAGCATTAGTTATAGCGAATTAGGTCGTTTTCAAAACCTAAACTATAACTGATTTCAATTTTTTTTAAGTCTTTCACCATTGTTCGATATCCGCGCACGCTTGCTCCCAGGTAACTTATATGCTCTATTTTGCATCAATACTTCTATTATATGACTAATAAATATATCCCCTAGTCATGATTTTGCTCTCTCATGCCTACTCTTACATTCTTGTGATCTATGAAATTTTTTTTAAGACATTGTGGGTTACACAATGGTCTTATTTACTTCATTAACATTGTGAGTTGCACAATGGTTTCTTTTATTTGTCAGACATTGTAGGTGATTACAATGGTCTATAAACTCTTTCATAACCTTATATACTATCATTACATCTAATGGCGAAACTCGTTACAATTTATCAATTATTCTTGATTTCTTTACTCCCCGTAAACTTATGTTTCCTAAGCATTTTTGCACCCTTTTTCAAATTGATACAAATTATATAGAAGACTATCTATATACACTTGATTTTCTCTTGACTATTTATACCTATTTACAAGAGCGTTACTTTTTATTTGTATAAGGATAGTTATTATAAACGTTTTATCCGACTCTTTACACTCAGTCTCTATAGCACCATGTCAATAAATTACCCCACTACTACCTTACAAACTAATAACATGATGCACCACTATTTTAGCTCTGACTAGTTCAGAATTGACTATTTTGCCACCCCTTTACAAATTATTTGGTAAATTACCTTGTAAAACTAGTTTACTACCATCTTTTAAACCATTTTCACTAAAATTTTAATACAATGCTTTCCACTCTCTTACAAACGACTTTACCATCATCTATAAACTAAATTACTCGTTTACTTTAACCTCTTATGAACGATGTGGTGATCTCTGAAACATTTTCGCTACTTTACTTTATTTCCTTTTGATGATATTAACATTCGGTGTACTTTGTCAATTCCACTAGTAATTTTATTGTTCAACTCCGAGTGTGAACATTCTTCTTATGCTTTTGAATCACGTATGTTGTTTTCATTATCCATTGTTTTGAAATCTTCCAATTGATGGGAGTACGACCTTAACTTGTCATCTCAAATCATGCCATCCTTTGGCACTTACCTTTCAGAATGCGCTTGACTAATGTCATATTATTATTCTCATTACTTCTTCTTATGATTTTGATAAATCATGTCGTTAATTAGACATCCTTTTATTTATTGTAACACTTGATCTTGTTGTATATATATTTTTTTTGTGATGGACATACTTAAGTAGGATGATTTATAATCGTCTTATTGAAATGAATTGGGACGCTTCTTCATTTGAATAAGGAAATTATAAACCGCCGAACCATAAATTCATAAATCTTCACTTACATGGATTGGGACGCCTCTTTATGTAAATGACGAGTTATGAATGAGTGGGATTATGTGTATCCACCATAGCGTGTGTACGAATCATTCTTTGGGCTATGAACTTCTCTCGACTCGTAATTTGTTATGTGGATTTTTCCCGATTTTGTATCGACCGCCGCGAGCTTTATAAGCTAATTTAATGTACTTTTATCCGCTTCCACGAATTAGCGACTTCATAAATTCCTTGTCTCCTATTGTCTTATTGCCAACACTCTTATTTTACTTTTCCTTTAAGGACCCTCATGACATTCTATTCGTTCCCTCATACCATTGCTTACACATTAGCTGATTTCTATCACTTGTTCTATCTTTGTTGCTATCTTGTTACTTTGTCAAAATCCCGAGCACAAAATGCATTAAGCACCTCCATGGGCTTCTATAAAATTTTTATGCGTCTTTATGAAAATTTTACAAATACTTCACAAGTGTTTAAATTACCAAAATGACCTTCTTAAGTTAAAGAGTCGGTTCTAACCACCCTCTTTTGTAAAAATCATAACCAATATTTATAATGACACCATGCCCTATATTTCAAATTACACTTTTTATACATCATATTTTAATCACGTCTTGAGGACATGACTGATTTAAACTTCGTTTCAACTAATGATTCCTAAAAATTTGAAAATAGACATTCTATAATCACAACCATAAACCCGAGTTTCAACATGATTTTTATACATGCTTCCATCCCAAAAATCTTTAAAACGACCAAAAATGATTAAGAAGAACTGAGCGCCGGGACGTCGCTCTCTTAAGGGGTACGTGCTGTGACATTTCTAAAATTTTATGTCATTAATTTTAATATTTTTATTATTTATTTAACTATTCTATTTTTTTTTAATAATTAACTTCGTCGGAAATTATCCGCGTACATCATAACGCGTTCAATTTATTCAATCACTACTATACTATGTCTACTCTACATTTTTATGCACTTTTGGTTCCTTACAATCCTATTTTAAAAGTCATAATTACTTTTTCCATTTTTACGAAAACTTTGCACCTTTTACATTTTACGCGATTTAAATTTACATTTTATGGTTTTAACAACGTGAACCAACCTTAGACTATAATAATTTTTCATGTTTTATGTATTTTAACCTATTTTCATAATTACAAGTGAGTTTTATACTTGTCATTTAATTTTTATAGGTTACGTCACTTTTATCAAGAACCGGTGTCACCAAACGCGTTTTTAACTCACGGTTTCAGTTTTAACAATGTTTAAACCCTTCGATGAACTCACCACTCATCTAAAATACTTAAATATGTTATGTTAATGAGTTTTAAACATTTTTGTAAGTTTCATATTTTTAAGTTTCCCGATTTTACGTTTCGCGACTTAAAAACTACACGTTTGCAATTACCTGGATCAAAACTGCACAAAATAAACTAAAGCTTGCCCACCCACACCATAAAAACGACCCCTCCTCCTTTATACACTTGTCTTGGTGACTCTTATTTAAATTGGACACTTGTATCACCCTTTGAGCATGTGTTTTCCACCAACACTTAAACCAAAATACATTAAACTCTTTCATTTTGACAAGAACAAGAAAAATATTCATCCCTTGTTTTCTCCACACTTATGAACGACTCAAGACAGACCAAGACCATAATCTCATCACCTTTTTTATCATAAAATCATCACCACATCATTCTCTTGAAGGTCCTTGCAAAAAATGGCACTTTGAATCGAAGATTTGAAGGGTTTTTCTTGGAGTTTCTTGGTGTTTTTCCTTCAAGGTGATTAGGGCTTGGTTTAATCAAATGGGTAATCATATTTTGAAGATTTTGAAGTGAAGATT
>JARVZY010006671.1:0-25698 GCA_030686995.1 Artemisia argyi | reverse complement strand
AATTCTGGTTGGCCTCTAGAGAATAAGAAAAGATCATCTGCAAAACAAAGGTTAATAATACGCTACTGCTCACATAAATGATGAAACTGAAACTCCGCCGTATTAGCAACCTTTTTCTGTAGAATAAGGGTCAAAACCTCCATAACCAAAGTAAACAAGTAAGGAGATAACGGGTCACCCTGCCGAAGACCTCGCTTACCTTGGAACCAGCCATGAAGATCCCCATTAACACATATGGAATACGATGTAGTAGAGACACAAACCATAATCCAATCGATCATTTTAGGATGGAAACCAAAACCAATCAGAATAGACCTAAGAAAAGGCCAATCAACCGTATCATACGCCTTTTGAATATCAACTTTAAAAGCACATCTAGGCGGCCCTCTCTCTCTATGATAATTCCTCATAAGCTCTTGGGTAAGCAAAATATTATCAGAAATACGCCGCCCAGGAACAAACGCAGATTGGTTAATACTAACCAGATGACCAAGATTATCTTTAACACGATTCGCAATTATTTTACTAATGCATTTAAACAACACATTGCAACAAGAGATAGGCCTATAATCAGTAATCTTAGACGGGGTAGACACTTTAGGAATCAGAGATATAATCGTGTGGTTTATTTCCTTAAGAAGCTTACTATTAGAGAAGAAATCCCGAATAGCACTCGTAACATCAAGTCCCACAACATTCCATGCTTTCTTAAAGAAAGCAGCAGTGTACCCATCCGGACCAGGAGCTTTATCATCCCCCATCGAGAAAATAGCTTCCCTAACTTCAGAGTCCGTAATATCTCTCACCATAAAATCAGCCATTTGGGGATTAAGAACATTAGAGAATAAAGCATGATCATCAAGAGGGTAACAATCCCCTTCAATACCCAGAAATTGCTCATAATGAGAAACAAAAGCCCCTGCAACTGCACTTCCTTCATACAAAACATTAGCCGCATCCCGAACCACCTCAATTCGATTGCGAGCAATTTTACTTTTAACAACATTATGAAAGTAAGCCGTATTAGAATCACCTTCTTGAAGCCACTGAACTTTAGATTTTTGCTTCAAAAACCATTCCTCATCTAAAATTGCCTCCTTGAAAGCAAGAAGGTAATGAGCATGATCTTCACGAAGGGCTGAATTAAACGGGTCTTTATCAACAGCACTTTGTACCTCATCTAACTCCTTACGAAGAATAGTAACCCACTCGTGAAGATTCCCTTGATTATACAAAAGCTTACGAAACGAAGATTTCAGACCCTTCAAACGTTTAACAACACGATACATAGCACACCCATTTACACCAAGATTCCACCCCGAAGTAACAATATCAATAAAACCCTCTTTATGCACCAAAAAATTAGAGAACTTGAAAGGTTTAGGTTTGAGCTTAGCCACTTGAGGAATACGAAGAACACAAGGAGAATGATCAGAAATACGGTAAGGTTGGAAAATAGCAAACGAACCCGGGAAATCATCACCAAACTTTAAATTACCCATAATTCTATCAATCTTCTTTAACGTACCATTAGAGCCTCTTGGTTTTTGATTCCATGTAAAATGCAGCCCCGTACTATTAACATCCGAAACCTCCATATTCAAGACACATTCTTTGAATTCACGCATAGCAATATCAGGAGCATAACCACCACATGAATGATCCTCCAAATTAAGAGCAGCATTAAAGTCTCCCAATAACACCCAAGGTCTACTACGCATGAATTTAGCATGGCTATGAAGGTTACTCCAAAGTGCTCTTCGATTAACATAATAATTATCTGCATAAACAAAAGAACAAAAGACGGTTTTGTTTTCATTACGAACATTAACCTGCACATGCATAACTTGGTTAGTAGAAGCCATAACCATAACATCAACAATATCATCATTCCAGCCAAGAATGATACGAGAACCCTTATTACAAAGATTCCCATTAGATGTCCATTTCCACCGACGACAGACCTTACGACAAGTATCGTACACACCCGACGCATCCACATGAGACTCCAAAATAGCACACACACTAAGATTATTCTCATTAACAACCTGACGAACCTCTTTTTGTTTAGGGGCATGGTTCAGACCCCTTATATTCCATGAAGCAATACTAAACATCGGGGACATTAAGAACGGAAGTGCTTGCCCCCGATTGATCAAATAAATTACCAGATTCATCAAAAACATTAAGAACCTCCTCCTCATCAAGCTTAGTATCCTCCTGACCACCCTCATCCATCGCCAAAGCATCAAAGGGATTAGAAGTGGAAATATTAGCATTCTCATTATGAGACGGACTAATACTCTCCTTGGACTGAAAAGTACTACTAGATGAAGCGACATCCACCTTAGCAAGGGGAGGACCTGAACTAGTACTAGCAACACCTGAAGGTGGTTGAGATGGAGTTGCAACAGCTTTTGGTCTATAGTACATGTTCTTACCCACAGGGAACCCCTTAGCCACATTATTATCCTTAGCCATACCCTTCTTTTTATTTTTCTTTTTTCCCACGAGTTGAAAGCCATCATCATTAGATTTCTCCACAACTGGTGTAGGCTCAACTTTCTTAGGACAACTATCCGTGGAATGACCAAATATCAAACATACATCACACCTAGGTGGTTTCCATTCATACTCTACCCGGATTATTTCAGATGTGAATCCAAGACTATCTACAAGAGGGACACCAACGGTAATTGACTCCTTAAGATCAGCATGAGAATCAATCTCAATTAAACATCTAGCAAAGCTGCTCCTGCCCCATGAATCGATACACATCGCACTAGTATAAGAATCAAGCATTATAGGAGTACCTAAATGCGTTGCAATAATACTAATACCATCTTCTGAAAACACCTGCAATGGAACATCATGAAGTTTAACCGATACTGGAATACGGGTTAATTCCTCTTTCTTTAAGCTCGTATTCATGGTCCACTTTTTAAGGATAATAGGGTTGTTCTTAATCATCCATGGAGCCCCTTCTAATATAGCTTCCAAACCAGCTTGTGAATCAAATTTAAAGAAGAAAAAGCCATTTTCATTCATCATAACACGTTTAAGACCATACTTTGCCCAATTGTTTCGAACAAAATATTCCACCACGGGAAACGCAATACGCTTACCAATGAAATAACCATATAGGGTAAACTCAAACTTAGTGCTAACATTTTGAACAACCTTACGGGGAATAGAGACATCAACACCATTAAACACATTATCCACCTTAAGAGAACGAAAATTAGGTTTCACTTTATGAGAAGCATTAGACGTACCACTAGTAGCCGCAACAAAAGATTTAGGTTTTGCATTTATGTCACTAGATTGCATAGTAGGTACGGTTGTAGAATCAGGAGAAACATTCTCTATTTGGTCAGTCGCATTAACATGAGTCTCAACAAGCTTAAACCGACCAGCAGACGAAGATACATGAATTCCATCACCTTGAGGCATGTTATCCGTACCCATATCCACATGTACAACATTATCCGTCTTACCCATACCCATATTAGTGCTAGCAACATTCGTGACATTAACATTAGGCTCAAACAACTTAAACGTACCAGCACTAGAAGAAACTTGAACACCATCACCATGTGGCATGCAATCCATAACAATAGAAGATCTCAAACTAGAGCTGGTCCCATAGGTACTACTAGGGTTCACCGTTGAACCAAAATTCAACTCCCCACGGCTAGTAGTAGAAGTTCCTACGTTAGCAGCCATAGTTATATCCACATTAAAAGTATTTTGCGTACCAGCATCCCTAGCATCAGCAACCATAAGATTATCAATATCCGTATTCGACTCCAAATTAAGGTTCATCAAAACCCTAAACGCCTTTCTTGGCTGTGTAGCAGCAGAGGTACCACCATCCCCCTTAAAACGAGCCATTCTTTCTGCTAAACTATCAATATCGACCTTAGTAAGACCCACTTTCTCCATAACAATAAATAAAAACAAGAGAAAAAAAACGAAACCCTAATTCTGCGAAGAGAATAAAACCCTAAGAACCACGTCAATCTTAAAACGAGAGCCTCAACAAATCGTTAAAGCATGCATTAAATACCACACATACTAACCGACTTTCATGATTGATACGAATTAGGAAGGAGAGTCGATTAAAGAACCAAAAAACACCAGCGATTAGACCAAAACCCAAAGGAAAACGAAACCCTATTTCAATCAAGACTGAATCCGAATAAAAACAATGTTAATAGACTGAATTAAACAAGTTAATCGTCAGAAACACGGTTGTTATAAGGATTAGAACAAGACTGGAAGAATAGGGATCGATTTAGGATGTTAGGGTTAGGGTTAAAGGACAATTGCTCTAATCAAGTGAGCAAGTGTTTAGGGACAACGGCTCCCATAAAGTAAGGTACAATTGCTCTCAACAAGTGAGCCTCTAGGGACAACGGCTCTTATCATGTAAGGGACAAATTGCCCTCATAAGGTTAGCCTTTAGGGACTACGGGTCTCATCATGCAATTGAGAATTGCTCTTATCAAGTGTGTAAGCATTAGGGATAACGGCTACCATCATGTAAAGGGAAATTGTACTCATCAAGTGAGCAAGCATTTTGGGACAACGGCTCCCATAAAGTAAGGTACAATTGCTCTCAAAAAGTGAGCCTTTAGGGACAACGACTCTTATAATGTAAGGAACAAAATGACCTCATAAAGTTAGCCTTTAGGAACAACGGATGTCATTATGTAAGTGACAATTGCTCTAATCAAGTATGCAAACATTATGGACAACGGCTATCATCATGCAAAGGGCAATTGCTCTCATCATGTAAGCAAGCATTTAGGGACAACGACTCCCATAAAGTAAGGTACAATTGCTCTCAAGAAGTGATCCTTTAGGGACAATGGCTCTTTTCATGAAAGGGACAGATTGCCCTTATAAAGTTAGCCTTTAGGGACAATGGATCTCATCATGCGAGTGACAATTGCTCTTATCAAGTGTGCAAGTATTAGGGACAACTACTATCATCATGTAAAGGGAAATTGCACTCATCAAGTAAGCAAGCGTTTAGGGACAACGGCTCCCATAAAGTAAGGTACAATTGGTCTCAACAAGTGAACCTTTAGGGACAACGACCTTATGATGTAAGGGATAAATTGCCATTACAAAATTAGCCTTTAGGAACAGCGGATCTTATCATGTAAGTGACAATTGCTCTTATCATGTATGCAAGCATTTGGGACAACGGCTATCATCATGTAAAGGGCAATTGCTCTCATCAAGTGAGCAAGCATTTAGGGACAACGGCTCCCATAAAGTAAGTTACAATTGGTCTCAACAAGTGAGCCTTTAGGGACAACGGCTCTTATCATGTAAGAGACAAATTGGCCTCATAAAGTAAGCCTTTAGGGACAACGGATCTCATCACGTAAGTGACAATTGCTCTTATTAAGTGTGCAAGCAATAGGGACAAATGCTAACATCATGTAAAGGGCAATTGCTCTCATCAAGTGAGCATGCGTTTAGGGACAACGGCTCTTAAAGTTAGTCTTTTGGGACTATGGATCTCATCATGCAATTGAGTATTGCTCTTATCAAATGTGCAAGCATTAGGGACAACGGCTATCATCATGTAAAGGGAAATTGCACTCATGAAGTGAGCAAGCATTTTGGGACAACGGCTCCCATAAAGTAAGGTACAATTGCTCTCAACAAGTGAGCCTTTGTGAGGCTGGGTCGCTTAGACCATGTTTATGCTTCAAAGTCGATTTGCTATGGCAAAAAACCCTAATGCTCTGGTGATTATGGCGATTTCCCTCTCTCCACTTTTCTAATCGATCTCTATCAATTCTTTGATTTGAATACCTTATAACACTTCTACTCTTGTGGATTAATCTGAGTATTACTTCCCTCTAGTTGATTTATTATTTGGTTGAAGAATTTAGGTTGTTAGGGTTTCGATTTTCATCATTATTAGGGAATCGTTCTATAATCTGTTTGGTTTATTCATTCGATCTTGCTACATCTGTTTAATTATGTAAGTCGGTTTAGGTTTAATGGGTATATAATCCCTCTTTAGGGATTCGTGGTTTCATTCTTTGGGGATCTGATCGTCACTGGTTTTTTTAGGGTTTTACTGTTGGATCGTTTTAGGGTTTACTATTCAATCATTTTAGGGTTTTTTGTGATTTCGTGGTTGTTATTTTCTGCTTCTCGTTTGGTTATTGCTGCTTGTTATGGAGTCGATTAACAAATCTAAAAAACACTCAATATCTTCTGATTCATCTCTAATCTCTAATGCTCCTATACTAAAGTCGATTTTGAGAAACAAAGGTGCTGCTTGTGTTATTAAACCTTATGTTTCTGCTGATGAGTTATTATCATCTGTTGGGCAAGATGAAGGTTTAGAGGAGGATTTATTGAGGAGTGGAATTGCGTCTAAGCTGAAGAATGTGGATGGTCCGATATTGAGTAGGGATGGTCAGGTTTTGAAACCTCTTCGTGTGGTTAAATTCGCTGACCATGATGATGTGATGGTAACGGATCAGAATATGGTGTCTGGGAATGTTAAGGGTACGAATGGAACGACTAAGGATGCCATGGGGGGGGGGGGGGGGGTACAAATCAGGTTTCTAGTGGTAAGCGTATTTCGTTTGCTGCTGATGTGACTAATTCGATGGCTTCAAGTCAGCCTAAGGTTGTTGGAACTTATATGACTGATAATGATAAGTCGTCAAGTGCTGCTGGTTCGCAACAAGCTCCTAAACTCTCGTATGCTTCTATGTTTCAAACTAAGAATACTTTCAAATCTGTTAACATTTGTGAATTACGTAATGAGGAACGAGTGGAAGGGGCTCATGTTACAATTCCATTAAAAGAGATAAATGATGTTTCGGCCAGATTTGCTCACACTCTTTACGGGTACTTTATTGGGAAACGACTTGCATTCCCTATTGTGGAAAATTATGTTAAGAATACATGGGCTAAATTTGGATTAGAACGTGTTATGTTGAATAATGGATTCTTTTTATTTCAATTTGCTACTAAGGAAGGAATGGATAATGTTTTAGAGACTGGACCGTAGTTGATTCGTTCTATTCCTATCTTTTTGAACATTTGGACGCCTAATACTACGCTTGCAAAGGAAGAGGTTACTTCAGCCCCTTTATGGGTAAAGTTACATAAGGTTCCAATTGTTGCTTATACGGAGGTAGGATTGAGCTTGATTACGACTCAAATTGGTAAACCCATCATGTTGGATTCATATACTAGTACTATGTGTGTTAAGTCTTGGGGTCGGAATTCATATGCTCGAGCTCTTATTGAAGTATCTTCCATTAACAAGTTAATGGATCATGTGGTTGTGGCAATTCCGTTTCCTAATGGTTTAGGTCATTCTCTGGAACGTATTGAAATTGAATATGAATGGCAGCCTCCTAGATGTGATGTGTGTAAAAATTTTGATCATGACGATGCTGCTTGCCCTAGGAAGGTTAAGCAATCGAATGTGAAGTCTACTGTTGATGATGAGGGTTTTATGGAAGTTACTAAGCGTAAGGGTAAAAGTAAGGTGCCAACTCATGAGAAGGTTATTGATGGTGTTCGTTTTGCTAAACCTAAGGTTACTTTTAACTACCGTTGGCAGCCGGTTTCTAAAACTAAAGGTGGGTCTGATGGAGCATCGTCTTCAAAGGGTAATAATAGTACTTATAAGGAACCTACTGTTCCTAAGGAAGGTGTGGAGAATGGTGTTTCTTCTTTAAAGGCTCAAGGTATTAATAATGATATGAATGTGGAATCTGGTCTTAATGCATTGGATAATCAAGTTAATTGTGATGTTCCAGCCTCTTCTAAGTATATTCATGATGATTTAAGTGATATTGTTACTAAGAATTCTTTTGGAGCTCTAAGTGGTGATGTGACCAGTTCTGAATTCGGGTTTGAAGAGGATTCATCTCAAGAAAATAAAGGAGTTCATGTTGTGGATAGTGATACGGATAATGAGGTTGATGAGTATATTGAATGTGGTAAGCGAAACACGGTCACAAGTAATAAAAAGGAAGCAAGCACTTCCTCTAGTGATGTTCCTCATGTATAGTATCGCTTCTTGGAATATAAGGGGAATGAACCAATCCCCTAAACAAAATGAGGTTCGACAAGTTATTTGTGAGAATAAACTTTATGTGTGTGCTATTCTTGAATCTCATGTTGCTTGTTCTCGGTTGGAAGGGCTTTGTAAGAAGGTTTTTAGGAGTTGGAATTGGACTTCTAATGGTCAATTGTGTTCTAAAGGTTCTCGCATCGTTTTGGGCTGGAATCAAGAGGATGTTGATTTAACCGTGATTACTATGGATGATCAAGTTATACATACTTGTATTCGGTTTAAAATTGATAAGAAGGAGCTGTTTTGTTCTTTTATATATGCTCATAACCGTTATACTCATAGGCGTCCTCTTTGGCAGAATTTAATGGTTCATAAGCAATATGTTAGGAACCGTGCTTGGTGTCTTCTAGGTGACTTTAATTCGGCGCTGAATTTAGAAGACAAAGTGGAGAGTTCTTCTATTATTGATATTGCTATGAGGGAGTTCAAGGAGTGTGTTGATGAGATTGAGGTTTTTGATGTAAATCGTTCTGGTTTGCAATTCACTTGGAATCAAAAACCAAGAGGGGAGGATGGTACTCTAAAAAAGATTGATCGTATTATGGCTAATCTTGAATGTACAGATGGTTTTGTTGGTGTTCATGCCATATTTCAGCCTTACCGTATTTCTGACCACTCCCCGGCTATTCTTACTATTCCTACATCCCATAAGTTTACTCCGAGACCGTTAAGTTTTATAATGTCCTGGTTCAGAATCCTCGGTTTAAATTGCAAGTTAAGGAGTGTTGGAATGTGTCTACAAGTGGTTATCACATGTACCAAGTTGTGACTAAACTTAAGTCGTTGAAGAAGCCGCTTCGTAAGATGCTTTTTAATGAAGGGAATATCCATGACAAGGTCATAAGACTTCGTCATGAGTTAGATACTGTTCAACGTGCTCTTGATGTAGATCCTTTTAATGTTTCTATTCGGGAAGAGGAGGCATGCTATCTTAATGCGTATAATGATGCTATTTTGTTAGAGGAGCAGTTCCTTAAGCAAAAATCAAAAGTTGAATGGCTCCGAGTTGGGGATTCTAACTCGGCTTATTTTCATAAGGTGGTTAAGAGCCGTAAAGCGAGAAGTCGAATTGATGTGATCAACAATAGTGATGGGGTTCGGTTTGATGGAGAGAATGTCCCTAATGCGTTCGTTAGTCATTATGCTTCTTTCGTTGGTCAAGAGGGGTATACGGTTCTGTTTGATAACCATGATCTATTTATGTCTACTCTTGATCCGATAGTTGCCGAGGAGATGGTTCGGGATGTTTCTATGCAAGAAGTTAAGGATGCTTTATTTTCTATGGGGGATGACAAATCTCCTGGTCCGGATGGGTATACGGCGGCTTTCTTTAAAGGAGCTTGGGATATTGTGTCTTCGGATGTTACTAAGGCGATTCAGGAATTCTTTACTAATGGTAAGCTTTTGAAGGAAGTGAACCATACTATTATTGCTCTTCTTCCTAAGGTTACTTCTCCAACTCGGATTAATGACTTTAGGCCTATTTCTTGCTGCAATGTATTATTTAAATGTATTAGCAAGATTATTGCTAACCGCATCAAGAATAGTTTAACATCCTTAGTTAGCTTGAACCAATCAGCTTTTGTTCCGGGTAGGAGGATTTCGGATAATATTTTACTCACTCAGGAGCTTATGCATAATTATCATGTTGATCGGGGTCCGGCGAGATGTGCTTTTAAAGTGGATATTCAGAAGGCTTATGATACGGTTGATTGGCACTTTTTGCGGCAAATTCTGATTGGTTTTGGTTTCCACAACCGTATGATTGGTTGGATTATGGAATGTGTGACATCGGCTTCTTTTTCTATTAGTGTTAACGGTAATTTGCATGGTTATTTTAAGGGTAAGAGGGGTCTTCGGCAAGGTGATCCGTTGTCGCCTTATCTATTTACCCTTGTCATGGAGGTTCTTACTCTTATTTTACGGAAGCGGGTTCGCAATTCTGAGCTATTTACATTTCATCATCATTGCTCTAACCTTAATATCATTAATCTTTGCTTTGCTGATGATCTATTTCTCTTTGCTCATGGTGATGTTGAATCGGCTAGAGTTATTATGGAGGCGTTGGACGAGTTTAAGCAAGTTTCTGGTCTAACCCCGAGTTTGCCTAAGAGCACGGCTTATTTTTGTAATGTTCGTAACCATGTCAAGCTTGCCATTTTACAGGTGATTCCGTTTGTTGAGGGTAGACTTCCAGTTAAGTATTTGGGAGTTCCTTTGGTTACTACTAGGCTGATCTTTAGAGACTGTAAGGAGCTGGTTGAGAGGTTGTCTAATCGTATTAATGATTGGAAGAATAAATCCCTCTCTTTTGCTGGTAGGCTTCAACTTATTCAGTCTGTGCTTTCTTCTATGCATATTTACTGGGCTTCGGTTTTTATCCTTCCTTCCCGTATTATCCATGATCTTGAGCAGCTTATGAGGGGTTTTTTGTAGGGTAAGGGTGAGGGGCAAAAGGCTAAATCTAAAGTTGCATGGGAGGTGGTTTGTCTTCCTAAGCAGGAAGGTGGGCTTGGGATTAGGAGGTTGGATACGTTTAATAGTGCGCTGATCACTACCCATATTTGGAGTATTGTTACTGGTAAGGAGTCCCTATGGGTTAGATGGATTCATTCTCATAAGCTAAGGGGGCGTAATTTCTGGAATATCCCATGTCGTGGTAATATGACATGGAGTTGGCGTAAAATCCTTCAGCTTAGATCCCTTGTTTGAAAATTTATATGGTATAAATTAGGGGATGGCTCTAAGGCTTCAGCATGGTTTGTTTCTTGGTGTTTGCTAAGTCCTTTATCTCGTATTGTTTCTCCTCGTGATATTCACAGGGCTGGTTTTAATTCTAATTCTACTGTTCGGGAGATCATTACTTCTAACGGGTGGGCTTGGCCTAATGATTGGATGGTTCGTTACCCTGCTCTTGGTTCTATATCAGTTCCTCAATTGGTTGATCATATGGCTGATTATTTAGGGTGGCGTTCTAATGATGGGGTGTTTCGTCCGTTTTCGGTTTCTTTGGTTTGGGAGTGTATTAGGCCGCGTGATATTAGTGTTGATTGGTATAATCTGGTGTGGTTTTCTCATCGGATTCCGAGGCATGCCTTTCACTTGTGGTTAGTTATAAAGAGGCGGTTGCGGACTCAAGATATGTTAAGGCGTCAAGATACTTCAGACGAGGATCCGTTGTTGTGTCCTCTTTGTAAGACGCAATCTAATTCTCATGATCACCTTTTTTTTGCGTGTTCGTATTCTATGCAGATTTGGAATTCGTTAAAGATATTTGCTGGTTTTAGCTCCTTGCCTTCTTCGTTGGATGCTATTGTTAGTGCTCTTATTGTGTCGGCAAAGTCAAGGTCTGTTCGGAGTGTTGTTTCTAAGCTCTTGTTTGCTGCCACGACGTACTTTATATGGCAAGAAAGAAGCAGCCGGCTTTTTAAGAAGCAAATTAGATCAGAAGCTCAAGTTGTTGATATAATCAAGTCCACGGTTCGGTTGAAGCTTCTCACATGCAGGTTTAAGAAGACGGCAAATGTGATTGATCTCATTCGTGTGTGGAAGTTGCCCTATTCTCTTATGCATACATGATGTCGATTTTTTCTATTGAGGGGTGTATGGTCATCAATTCACCATGGTTTTTTCCTTTTTGGATTCCAAAGAATTGGCTAGCCCACAAGTATATGGATTGTGGTAAAGGCAGTGGAATTCCATATTTGGTTCTCAGTTCACCAAAGGTGATTTTTTCACTTAAAGAATTGGCTAGTCCTGAGCAAACAGCTACAGGTAAAGACATATCAAATCCGTTTATAGTTTCTGATTTGCTAATAAATCAGATGGTTCTCAAGTGTACCATAGTTTTCGAGCTTAAACATTTGGCTACTCCAGTAGTGATGGCTATTGGTAAAGAGGCATCAAATCCATTATTTTCAATGATTCACCTCTCACAGGAGTTTACACACCTGGAAGTGATGAGGATAGTTTGTAACGAATATGATTTGATGTACACTTGGTCATTTGTTGCTGCAAAGAAATGGTGCTCTTCAAGGTGGTGCCATTCTTGGAGTTTGGCTGTTTGGTTTTTTGATGTTGCTGGTTGGAAGTGGGATGCTTTCTGGATTCAAGAGTCTTCTTGGTTTTATTCCTAGTTAGTAGTTTGTGATGTTTAGATAGGGTTGTTGTGCTTATGGCCTGTCATAAGCACTAGGTTGTTCAAGTTTTTGCTTGAGGTTAATGTGGCATTTCAGCCACATTCCATTTGTACTTAACTTATTTTTTGGTTATATATATTTGCCGGGGTATTCCCCTTTACCCAAAAAAAAAAAAAAAAAACAAGTGAGCCTTTAGGGACAACGACTATTAAAATGTAAGGGACAAATTGACCTCATAAAGTTAGCCTTTAGGAACAACGGATCTCATTATGTAAGTGACAATTGCTCTTCTCAAGTATGCAAGCATTAGGGACAACGACTATCATTATGTAAAGGGCAATTGCTCTCATCAAGTAAGCAAGCGTTTAGGGACAACGACACCCATAAAGTAAGGTACAATTGCTCTCAACAAGTCATCCTTTAGGGACAACGGCTCTTTTCATGTAAGGGACAAATTGCCCTCTTAAAGTTAGCTTTTAGGGACAACGGATCTCATCATGCAAGTGACAATTGCTCTTATCAAGTGTGCAAGCATTAGGGACAACTACTATCATCATGTAAAGGGAAATTGCACTCATCAAGTGAGCAAGCATTTAGGGACAACGGCTCCCATAAAGAAAGGTACAATTGCTCTCTACAAGTGAGCCTTTAGGGACAACGACTCTTATGATGTAAGGGACAAACTGCCGTTATAAATTAGCCTTTAGAAACAACGGATCTCATCATGTAAGTGACAATTGCTCTTATCAAGTATGCAAGCATTTGGGACAACGGCTATCATCATGTAAAGGGCAATTGCTCTCATCAAGTGAGCAAGCGTTTAGGGACAACGGCTCCCATAAAGTTTGGTACAATTGCTGTCAACAAGTGAGCCTTTAGGGACAACGGCTCTTATCATTTATGGGACAAATTACCCTCGTAAAGTTAGCCTTTAGGGACAACAGATCTCATCATATAAGTGACAATTGCTCTCATCAAGTGTGCAAGCATGAGGGACAACGGTTATCATCATGTAAAGGGCAATTGCTCTCATCAAGTGAGCATGCGTTTAGGGACAACGGCTCCCATAAAGTAAGGTACAATTGCTCATAACGACTCTTATGATGTAAGGGACAAATTGCCCTCATAAAGTCAGCAATTAGTAACAACGGATCTCATCAAGTGACAATTGCTCTAATCAAGTATGCAAGCATTCGGGACAACGGCTATCATCAATTAAAGGGCAATTGCTCTCATCAAGTGAGCAAGCATTTAAGGACAACGACTCCCGTAAAGTAAGGTACAATTGCTTCAACAAGTGAGCCTTTAGGGACAACGGCTCTTATCATGTAAGGGACAAATTGCCCTAAAAAAGTTAGCCTTTAGGGACTACGGATCTCATCATGCAATTGAGTATTGCTCTTATCAAGTGTGCACGCATTAGGGACAACGGCTATCATCATGTAAAGGGAAATTGCACTCATGAAGTGAGCAAGCGTTTTGGGACAACGGCCCCCATAAAGTAACGTATAATTGCTCTCAACAAGTGAGCCTTTAAGGACAACGACTATTAAAATGTAATGGACAAATTGACCTCATAAAGTTAGCCTTTAGGAACAATGGATCTCATTATGTAAGTGACAATTGCTTTTATCATGTGTGCAAGCATTAGAGAATACGGCTATCATAATATAAAGGGCAATTGCTCTCATCAAGTGAGCATGCATTTAGGGACAACGGCTCCCATAAAGTAAGGTACAATTGCTATCAACAAGTTATCCTTTAGGGACAACGACTCTTATGATGTAAGGGACGAATTGCCCTCATAAAGTTAGTCTTTAGGGATAACGGATCTCATCATGTAAGTGACTATTGCTCTTATCAAGTGTGCAAGCATTAGGGACAACGACTATCATCATGTAAATGGAAATTGCATTCATCAAGTGTGCAACTGTTTAGTGACAACGGCTCCTATAAGAAAAGGTACAATTGTTCTCAACAAGTGAGCCTTTAGGGACAACGGCTCTTATCATGTAAGGGACAAATTGCCCTCGTAAAGTTAGCCTTTAGGAACAATGGATCTCATCATATATAAGTGACGATCGCTCTTATCAATTGTGCAAGCATTAGGGACAAACGGCTATCATCATGTAAAGGGCAATTGCTCTTTTTTTTGGGTAAAAGGTCAACGACCCGGTAAATGTATTATCCAAAAAACGTTTAAGTACAATGGAATGTGGCTGAAGTACCACATTAACCTCAAGCACAGGCGCTTGATAAACAAGTGTTTATGACAGGCCATAAACACAAACCCAACCTAGCTAATTACAAAGTATCAAACTAGGTATAAAAACAAGACAAAACATGAAATGCGAACATCCCACATCCACCCAGTAGCACGAACCATTGAAGTACATAGGATGAGGGTGATATCCCTCACCTCAGTCCCAAAGGACACTTACAGTACCACGATGCAACATCATTCCAAAGTAGTCCATACTTCCAGCGTCAATAAACCACCCTCAAGACCCCTGCTGCAACAATAGTCAATAGAACAATGAGCAGCATCATCTAAGTGTGGTAACAAGCATAAACCATAAACATAGGGTGATACAACCCTAACATCCAGCATTTGCGAGCCCAAGACCAAGGTAAGAATCTGCAAAAAGGTCATTGGCAGCAGGCACAAAGCATGTAACAACGAATGTAAACCAACCAGGATTGCATGTAATACGAATCATTAACTACTACCGGAGAACATGAATAAACGTGACATTCATAGAACAAGATTTGTCCTCGTCATAAACAACTAGTAGCAGCAACGAACAATCAGCCATGGACACAAAATAGGGTTAAGAAACCCTAACGTACAGCCACCATATGATCTGATTGATGATCCAATCATAACCAACGTCCTTCTCTCCCATAACCCACTTCATAACACTACCCATATCGATACCAGCAGATTCAATACCCAAACATGGGTATACTTCCAGCAAAAATAAAACAAGACCCTAAGATTAGGGTTTCGTTCAAACCATGAAGCACCAAACACGATAGGATGTAAAAACCAAAAAAGGTTTTATTATCATTCAGCATAAAACCAACCAACAAAGATCAATCAATAAATAAGAAGTCTAAACCGACTTATATCATTCCATGAACAGATCGTTATAAAAGAACAAAAAACCCTAACACCGATTGAAAAATAAAGGTAATCATTGAGGGAGAAACCTCAAACGACCACCCATATATATGCATGAATCGTTTAGGGTTAATAGAATCAAAAAAACGAAACCCTAAATAATAGGTCGATTAAAAACCGACTAAAAAAGAAAACGATTAGGGTTAAGTTTAAGGCAGCGATTTCATAAGATATAGAACAATAAAAGGGCAATTGCTCTCATCAAGTGAGCAAGCGTTTAGGGACAACGGCTCCCATAAAGTAAGGTATAATTGCTCTCAACAAGCGAGCCTTTAGGGACAACAACTCTCAACGGATATCATCATGTAAAGGAAAGTTGTACTCACAAAGTGAGCAAGCGTTTAGAGACAATGGCTATTATCATGTAAAGGGCAATTGCTCACACCAAGTGAGCAAGCATTTAAGGACAATGGCTCCCATAAAGTAAGGTGCAATTGCTCTCAACAAGTTAGCCTTTTGGGAGAACGACACTTATCATTTAAGGGACAAATAGCCCTCATAAAGTTAGCTTTCAGGGACAACGGATCTCATCATGTAATTGACAATTGCTCTTATCAAGTGTGCAAGCATTAGGGACAACGACTATCAACATATAAAGGACAATTTCTCTCATCAAGTGAGCATGCGTTTAGGGACAACGGCTCCCATAAAGTAAGGGACATTTCCTCTTAATAAGTGAGCCTTTAGGACAGCGACTCTTATGAAGTAAGGGACGAATTGCCCTCATAAAGTTAGCCTTTAACGGATCTCATCATGTAAGTGAAAATTGCTCTTTACACGTATGCAAGCATTAGGGACAATGGCTATCATCATGTAAAGGGCAATTGCTCTCATCAAGCGAAGAAGCGTTTAGGGACAATGGCTCCCATAATGTATGGTACAATTGCTCTCAGCAAGTGAGCCTTTAGAGACAACGGCTCTTATCATGTTAGGGACAAATTACCCTCATAATGTTAGTCTTTAGGCACAACGGATCTCATCATGCAAGTGACTATTGCTCTTATTAAGTGTGCAAGCATTAGGGACAACGACTATCATCTTGTAAAGAGAAATTGCACTCATCAAGTGAGCAAGCGTTTAGGGACAACGGCTCTCATCATGTAATTGACAATTGCTCTTATCAAGTATGCAAGCATTAGGGACAACGGCTACTATCATGTAAAGGGTAATTGCTCTCTTCAATTGAGCTAGCTTTTAGGGACAACGGCTCCCATAAAGTAAGGTGCAATTGCTCTCAACAAGTGAGCCTTTAGGGACAATGGCTCTTATCATGTAAGGGACAAATTTCCGTTATAAAGTTAGCCTTTAGCGACATCAGATCTCAACATGCAAGTGACAATTTCTCTTATCAAGTGTGCAAGCATTAGGGAAAACGACTATCATCATGTAAAGGGAAATTGCACTCATCAAGTGAGCAAACGTTTTGGGACAACGGCTCCCATAAAGTAAGGTACAATTGCTCTCAACAACTGAGCTTTTAGGGATAACGGCTCTTATCATGTAAGGGACAAATTGCCCTCATAAAGTTAGCCTTTAGGGACAACGGATCTCATCATGCACGTAACAATTGCTCTTATGAAGTGTGCAAGCATTAGGGACAACATCTATCATCATGTAAAGGGCAATTGCACTCATCAAGTGAGCAAGCGTTTATGGACAACGACTCCCATAAAGCAAGGTACAATTGCTCTCTGCAAGTGAGCTTTTAGGGACAACGGCTCTTATCATTTAAAGGACAAATTGCCCTCATAAAGTTAGCCTTTAGGGACAACGGATCTCATCATGTAAGTGACAATTGCACTTATCAAGTGTGCAAGCAATCAAGTGAGCAAGCATTTAAGGAGAACGACTCCCATAAAGTAAGGTACAATTGCTCTTAACAAGTGAGCCTTTAGGGACAACGGCTCTTATCATGTAAGGGACAAATTGCCCTCATAAAGTTAGTCTTTAAGGACAATGGATCTCATCATGCAAGTGACTATGTCTATTATCAAGTGTGCAAGCATTAGGGACAACGACTATCATCTTGTAAAGAGAAATTGCACTCATCAAGTGAGCAAGCGTTTAGGGACAACGGCTCCAATCATGTAAAGGACAACGACTCATCAATTGAGCAAAGTTTAGGGACAACGGTTCCCATAAAGTAAGGTACAATGAAGTTTTAAGAATACTTTCTGCCTGTTCAAGTGTTGTAAACCATTAGTGGCGATTTCCGGCCACCCCTCCTCCTCTTCCGATCTGATTAAACCATCATCAAAACCGCCTCTCTATTATTTGTATAATATGCAATCGGTGTTTGCTTGATGTTAGTATCTGGGGAGGGGTGTATCACGCTTATTTTTTCAACACATATACTGAAAATCGCTGCCTATCTTTAAACCCTAATCGATCCTGAATTTGGTTCTTTTGCATTGATTATTTATTAGGGTTTATATTATCGGTTTTATCTATAATCGACTCTCTATCCCTATTGTGATCTTCTTGATCGTGGTTGGTTCTTGGGGTTTCGATTTCATATTTAAATAAACCCTAACTGTTTTTAAAGTTGGTTTTTATTCGATCCTATTTAAGGGTTTATTTGCTATCGCTATGTTATTAACCCTAAAACGATTTTAATCGTTTTTTAGGGTTTATTCGTTTTGGTTTTGGCCGGATCGTATGGTTGCTCATGTTTATCTTTACTTATGATCTGGTTTGGAGGATTGGATTGACATGTTCATATGGTGCTTATTCTTGGTCGATCCATTTGTGTTAATGCGCGGTCATGCTTATGAAACCCTTTATTAGGGTTTCGATCTTCTTCATGGTATGTTTCTTGGTTGTTATCATGGTGGTACCCTGTTGTGGGATTGGTTTTTGATTGGTACATCTGGTTCTTACATGGAATAACATGGTTTTGTGGGTTTGAGGGGAGATGCGTATGTGTTTAATCTTTGGATTGTTAGGGTTCGTAACCCCTTGTGTGTGTTCCAGCGTTAACAATGATGATCCTGCTGCTTTGCCTATTATTTTATGGATCATTATTGGGTATACTAGGAGTTGTGTTTCTGGTATGGATGTCGTTGGAGCTGGGTGTTTGTTTATGTTCGATCCAAGACCTGCTGAATTTTTCATCTTATTTGTTATTGTGGCGGGGTTGGCAAGCTTTGGAATCCGTTCAAAGTTGTGGCCAATTTTACGTAATCTTGTGATCGATGCTACTGGTTTTTATGTATTTTGAAGTTATATGGCAGATTTTGATACCAATGGTTTGCATTCTAATCTCGGTTGCTTTTGGCAGCTCATGGGTATTCAATATCGTGTCATATTGTTTGTTGCATTGTAACTTGATCATTGGTTTTCTTCATAAGTTTCTTTCGGATCCGTTGGAAGATTGGTTCAAGTTCTTATATGCTGGAAGATATGCTGGAGGTTAGGTCGTTTAGACCAAGTTTATGCTTCGAATTTATTTGCTATGGAAGTCACTCTTATTAGGTTATTAGATTATGCTTTGCATAATACTAATAGAAGACGCAATTTGTTGAAGCTGGAAGTTCGCATGTTTATGATCTGGATCGCTAGGATGACTAAGAAGACTTCAATTTTATTTGAGTTGTGATGTATTGTATTTTTATTACTTGTCATCGTTAGTTGTATTTAGATCTGGTAGTTATAAGAATGGCTTGTCATTCTTATATAGTGGTAGTGGTAGTGTCCTTAGGGACTTCGATGAGAGACTCACTCTCTTCCATTGTACTTAAACGTTTTTTATTAATGTATTTTACCGGGTGCAGGATTACTCCCCTTTACCCAAAAAAATAAAGTAAGGTACAATGGCTCCCAACAAGTGAGCCGTTAGGGACAACGGCTCTTATCATTTAAGGGACAAATTGCCCTCATAAAGTTAGCCTTCAGGGACAACGGATCTAATCATGTAAGTGACAATTGCTCTTATCAAGTGTGCAAGCATTAGGGACAACGGCTATCATCATGTAAAGGGCAATTGCTCTCATCAAGTGAGGAAGTGTTTAGGGACAACGGCTCCCATAATGTAAGGTACAATTGCTTTCAATAAGTGAGCCTTTAGGGACAACGACTCTTATCATATAAGGGATAAATTGCCCTCATAAAGTTAGTCTTTAGGGACAACTGATCAAATCATGCAAGTTACTATTGCTCTTATCAAGTGTGCAAGCATTAGGGACAACGACTATCATCATGTAAAGGGAAATTGCACTCATCAAGTGAGCAAGCATTTAGGGACAACGGCTCCAATCATGTAAAGGTACAATTGCTCCCAACAAGTGAGCCTTTAGGGACAACGGCTCTTGTCATTTAAGGGACAAATTGCCCTTATAAAGTTAGCATTCAAGGACAACAGATCTCATTATGTAAGTGACAATTTCGCTTATCAACTGTGCAAGCATTAGGGACAACGGCTATCATCATTTAAGGTACAATTGCTCTCAACAAGTGAGCCTTTAGGGACAACGGCTCTTATCATTTAAGGGACAAATTGCCCTCGTAAAGTTAGCCTTTAGGGACAATAGATCTCATCATGTAAGTGACAATTGCTCTCATCAAGTGTGCAAGCATGAGGGACAACGGCTATCATCATGTAAAGGGCAATTCCTCTCATCAAGCGAGCATGCGTTTAGGGACAACGGCTCCCATAAAGTAAGGTACAATTGCTCTCAACAAGTGAGCCTTTAGGGACAACGACTCTTATGATGTAAGGGACAAATTGCCCTCATAAAGTCAGCAATTAGTAACAACGGATCTCATCATGTAAGTGACAATTGCTCTAATCAAGTATGCAAGCATTCGGGACAACGGCTATAATCAATTATAGGGCAATTGCTCTCATCAAGTGAGCAAGCATTTAAGGACAACGGCTCGGTTTAGCCCTATGTTTGTCTACGACTGATCAAGATACATTGTTTTTCATTCTTGCTTGAGTTTCCTCCATTTTGAAACTTGTAGTAGATGCGGTATTGGATTGAGTTGTAGTGTTGGTTTGGTCCTGGTTGGATCAATGAAGATCGGTGTAGTTGATGGATCTATTGTGTGGATTGGCGCGTGTCTATTCTACCATGGTTTCGGCTGCATCGTTGAAGGTCATGAACTTCTATGACGACATGGGAAGATTCAAGTTTTTACGTGATGTTTTTATTTGTAAATCTTATGGTCGTTGTAGTTTTCTATTCATGTATTTGTTATAAGAATGGTTTGTCATTCTTATATTAGAGTATTTGGAGGTCAGTTGCACATGTTGTGCATGTTTGATTTAAGAATGGTATGTCATTCTTAGATAGGTGTCTTGTAAGTGTCCTAAGGGACTGGGGGCGAGGGAAATCACCCTCGTTATTTTGTACTTCAACGTTTTTTTGGATAATGAATTTTGCCAGGGTGTATTAACCCTTTTACCCAAAAAAAAAAAAAAAAGGACAACGGCTCGCGTAAAGTAAGGTACAATTGCTTCAACAAGTGTGCCTTTAGGGACAACGGCTCTTATCATGTAAGGGACAAATTGCCCTCAAAAAGTTAGTCTTTAGGGACTACGGATCGCATCATGCAATTGAGTATTGCTCTTATCAAGTGTGCAAGCATTAGGGACAACGGCTATCATAATGTAAAGGGAAATTGCACTCATGAAGTGAGCAAGCGTTTTGGGACAACGGCTCCCATAAAGTAAGGTACAATTGCTCTCAACAAGTGAGCCTTTAGGGACAACGACTATTAAAATGTAATGGACAAATTGACCTCATAAAGTTAGCCTTTTTTTTGGTAAAGGGGTTAACCCCGGTAAATATATAACCAAAAAATCGTTAAGTACAGATGGAATGTGGCTGAAATACCACATTAACCTCAAGCAAAGCTTGAAAAACTAGCGTTTATGACAGGCCATAAACACAAACAACCTAGCTATATTACAAAGCACCTAACTAGGTGTAAAAACAAGAAAAATCTTGAATCAAGCGAACTTCCCGCATCCACCCATAAGCACGAAAGGAGCAAGGCGACCCAGGAAGTTTGCCTCCTTAAAAACCCTTTCCAAGAAAAACCCATAGGGAAAAACCTTGGAGTAGGGAAAAAGAGTACAACCCTTACCTGGCACTCCCTTCGTGAAACAAACAAGCACTTGGAATCTTCCATTTATCCAGCAGTAGACGAGACCGAGGGGTTAACTTCTTGAACTTGAAGGTAACCAACTTCAACCGAATGGTAGAGACAATAACTTGAACCACTTCTTCAACGTTAGACTTCTTTTGATTAAAAAGTCTAGAATTACGTTCCATCCAAATGTAATAAGTAGTAGCCGCAAGTAACAACCGAGAAAGAATGCTAACAACAGAACGCCCCTTAGCTAATGGAATAATGAACGTTATGACATCCTCCAAAGAAGGTGGGACCGCATCCATACCGGATAACGACCGGACTTTCAACCAAACCTGCAAAGAAAATGGACACTCAAAAAACAAATGAGGGTGAGAATCCGGAACCGTATCACAAAGCGGGCATGTAAGGAGACTTAAATCAACACTAGGCCCGACATCCGATTCCCGAAGTCTATCTTGAGTTTTCAACTTCTGCTGAATAACAAGCCATAAATGCACCGCATGCCTAGGAATACAATGAGGAAACCACGGAATTTGAAACCAATCAACTTGATCAGCCCTTGCACGAAGGGATTCCCAAGCACATGCAACCGAAAAAGGTCTAATGATGCCATCCAAATCACGCCATAATAAAGCATCATCAGGATCATCAATTAAATTAGGTACCGGGAGATTACCTAAATTCAGAAATCTAGAATACCAACCAGCAGGCCATCTCCAAGTACCATTAACAATCACATCACAAACAGAATCCGATAAGGTAAAACCAGCCCGACTAATGTCTCTTGGAGTGAGCATATCACGAATAGGGCTAATATCACACCACATGTCAAACAAAACAGAAGTAGACTTACCATTGTTGATTTTATGCCAAATGAACGGACGTACCTTAGGTCTAATAGCAAGCAACTTACGCCAACCCCAACTAACATCACCCAAAGGGGCGATTTTCGGCTGCCATATTCCTAACAAAATCCGGGCACAATTCTTCACGTTTTCTCCTTTAATTCTTCATTGGATTAACTGACAAAACATTCTGATTTGATTTGTTAGGGATTGGAGTCGGTTCTTTATTGAATATTCATTAAATCGTTTCCTATTTTTTACAGCCGCCACTTCTTATTTTTATTCATCATCAATCCTAAAACGCCTCTCTACATCAACCAATCTCTGATTGTTTTGATTGTATGCAATCGTTTGTGGGTTGTATTCGCATAAGGAGTGTTGTGTGGCTATACATGGTTTGCCGAAACTCTAAATTTTTCGATTTAGGGTTTGTGGTATTTTGTCAATCGTATTCTATTTTATGGGTTTCATTCATGTCGGTTTAGTACTCTTATTAAATCGATCCAGTTGTATAGATACGATCTGGTAATCAAACCTGATCCCTATTCGTTTTTTTGCGATTTTAGGGCTTTTTCAGGAATTTATATTATTCGGTTTTGATTACTTCTTTCTGGTGATTGGTTTTGCTGCTCGTTCAAGGATATTTTTGTGTTATGCAATTTGGATTTTACCAATCCATTTATTCATGAATGTCGATCTGATGATCGTAGTTGTTTTTGGAATGTGGTATATGCCATGATTATGGGTTGAGAGAGTGAAGGTGTTGCTGTTTTGATTCACAAGATCTGGTCCTATTGTTCATTGTTTGGATCTGTGATCGATTGCTGGTGGTTAGGGTTTGGAAACTCTTGGAAGTTTAGTGTTTTTTAGGGTTCTTTATTTAACCCTATTGATCGATTGGTGTGACTTGATCCTACACGTGTTCTTGTTTATCATATCATTTGGATCAGGTCTTGTTTTGGTGCTCATTCGATCTGCTGGTTAGGGTTACTAACCCTTGGTTCGGTGCATGGTGCCCTTATTCATGTTGTTCTTGATTCTACATGGCTGTTTTGAAAGGGTTATCATGGCATGTTCGATTAGACCATGCTTATTTTCAGATCCGATTTGCAACGGTTTTCACCCTTGTTCGAGGTGAGACATGTTATAATTGTTTCAAGTTCGGATATGCTGGAAGGTTCGGTCGTTTAGACCATTGTTGATGCTTCAAGTTCAATTTGCTACGGAATTCACTCTTATTAGGTTATTAGATTATGCTTGCATAATACTAATAGAAGACGCAATTGGTTGAAGCTGGATGTTTCGCATGTTTATGATCTGGATCGCTAGGATGACTAAGAAGACTTAAATGTTTATTAGAGTTGTGATGTATTGTATTTTTATTGCTAGTCATGGTTAGTAGTATTTAGATCTGGTAGTTATAAGAATGGCATGTCATTCTTATATAGTGGTAGTGGTTGTGTCCTTAGGGACTTCGATGAGAGATTCACTCTCTTCCATTGTACTTCAACGTTTTTTTGGATAATATAATTTACCGGGGTGAATTAACCCTTTTACCCAAAAAAAAACTAACATCACCCAAGCAAGGGACATCCCAAAAACTCCTACCACGAACTTTGTAAGAATGAATCCATTTAACCCATAAAGACTCTTTATGGGTTAAAATACTCCAAATATGCGTAGCCATAAGAGCAATATTAAAATCAGCCAATCTGCGAATACCAAGACCACCTTCACGTTGAGGCTTACAAACAGAATCCCACGCAACTTTAGCCATACCCCTTTTCATTTCCCCTTGACACCATAAGAAGCCCCTCATGAGCTGCTCCAAATCATGAATAATACGAGCAGGGAGGATGAAAACAGAAGCCCAATAAATATGCATCTAAGACAACACGGACCTAATTAATTGAAGCCTACCCGCAAATGACAGAAACTTATTACGCCAATCATTCACACGCCCTTCTAATTTCTCCACAAGAACCTTACAATCCCTATAAAGAAGTCGAGACGAGATGAGAGGAACACCCAAATACCTAACCGGAAGAGAGCCTTCTGCAAATGGCATAGACTGAAGAATCATAGCTTTCAAAGCATTAGGCACATTACAGAAAAAAGCAGTACTCTTGGGAATACTCGGAACAAGACCCGAAACATTCTTGAAATCCTCCAAAGCTTGCATAATAACATTAACCGAATTAGGGTGGCCTCTAGAGAATAAGAAAAGATCATCTGCAAAACAAAGGTTAATAATACGCTGCTGCTCACACAAATGATGAAACTGAAACTCCGCCGTATTAGCCACCTTTTTCTGCAAGATAAGGGTTAAAACCTCCATAACCAATGTAAACATGTAAGGAGATAACGGGTCACCCTGCTGAAGACCTCGCTTACCCTGGAACCAGCCATGAAGATCCCCATTAACACATATGGAATACGATGTAGATGAAACACAAACCATAATCCAATCGACCATTTTGCGACAGAAACCAAAACCAATCAGAATAGACCTAAGAAAAGCCCAATTAACCGTATCATACGCCTTTTGAATATCCACTTTAAAAGCACATCTAGGAGGACCTCTCCCTCTATGATAATTCTGCATGAGCTCTTGGGTAACCAAAATATTATCAGAAATACGCCGCCCAGGAACAAACGCAGATTGGTTAATACTAACCAATTGACCAAGGCTCTCTTTAACACGGTTGGCAATTATTTTACTAATGCATTTAAACAAAACATTGCAACAAGAAATAGGCCTATGATCCGTAATCTTAGAAGGGGTAGACACCTTAGGAATCCATGATATAATGGTGTGGTTAATTTGCTTAAGCAGCTTACCATTAGAGAAGAAATCCCGAATAGCACACGTGACATCAATACCCACAACATTCCAAGCTTTCTTAAAGAATGCAGCAGTGTACCCATCAGGCCCAGGAGCTTTATCATCCCCCATCGAGAATATAGCTTCCCTAATTTCAAAATCCGTAACATCTCTCACCATAAAATCAACCATTTGAGGATTAAGGACATTAGAGAATAAAGCATGATCATCAAGAGGTGTACAATCCCCTTCAATACCCAGAAACTGCTCATAATGAGAAACAAACGCCCCTGCAACTGCACTTCCTTCGTACAAAATATTAGCCGCATCTCGAACCATTTCAATTCGATTACGAGCACATTTACTTTTAACAACATTATGAAAATAAGCCGTATTAGAATCACCTGCATGAAGCCATTGAACTTTAGATTTTTGCATTAAAAACCACTCCTCATCTAATGTTGCCTCCTTAA
>JARVZY010006670.1:0-25698 GCA_030686995.1 Artemisia argyi | reverse complement strand
CTAGATTATGTTTCGTTCTTGGAAGCTCCCGAAGGTCATTTGTGAAAGGGTTAAAGAAAACTAAGCAACTCCATTTTATCTTCTTAAACAATAACCAACCAAACCTTGAATAGCATATTCTCTCATTCTCGTCAATTAATACTTGGGAGTTTTTAAGAGTCACCCAACATAGGATCTGTGAAAGTGATGATACCTCTTTTTCTGTCTACCACCATTAGCCAAGGTGAAACAGGTGAATGTGTTTGTAATCTCCTTAACGATGTTTCGTTGCTCCATTTGATCAAAGGTGCTGCTAAAAGACATTGTTTGCATGTAGCACGAAAGTTCATGTATTCCACGCCAACGCTTTGCTTCATAATCATCTCCAAAATATCAAACGGAATATTGAGGAGGTATGAATTTTTAAATTCAACCCCATTATCTGTACGTGATCTTAAGAATGTCTGATTGTTGTATCCCATCTCTTCTTTATAATCAACAATGCATTTGGCTTCTCCATGATCATCTTCTAACCTACATAAAATAGGATTTTAAGAAACAACTTCCCTATATGAAAATACTATGATACCGCTTACAAGACCGACAACATCTTTTAATCGATCACTCAAATGTACCCAAAATGAAAATAAACCGACAAAATTGGGACAATGAAAATGTATAATATGGTATATTATGCATAAAAGATAACCATAATAAAACACATATGATAAACAAACACAAATTAATTGAAAGGCAATACCTGCATTCCCACATCCACACATGGCTTGTCGGCAGCATAGGAGAGGGTATAGAAGATAGGGAGATTGTATTATCTTTGACACTGTATGAGTATATTGTTTTGCCCATTTCACCACGAATGTGTATAAAACCTCCTAACTCTGAGGCTACTACAGGGCTATAAGAAACCGAGTAATCACGGGCAACATCCACATAAAAAATTGCATCTTTGAGGTCATCAATTACTTTCCATACTTCACTACTAATGTCCAAGTTTTTTCTATAACAGTTTTCCCAAATTTCACTACTCGTGTCCAAGTCGTCACTCCTCGTGTTCGAGCGTTCATTACTCGAGTCTTCGAGATCATCGCATCCTGGAAACCTAATATTAATATCAGTTATGTCCCAGTCTTTGAAGCATTTCCTTTCTTCCCAATTTATACAAGTCATGTCTGATTTATACAAATACACATCAGAAGGTTTATTCTCTGTATGCTCAGTTTCCTCATCAAAACCTATCTCAATGTAGAACAGTTCGGTTGAAGATCCTTTCAAAAACTGAATGTCTCCCCCATAACGATAGGGGTCAGAAGGGCAAGCGCTGAATGCCATTAGATTTATCACAACTTCATTGTACTTAACAACAATGTCAAGATGTATGACAAAATCCGCAAAAGTTCCATCGGTATTTAGGGCATATACTTTACCATTGCAACAAGTTAGACTATGTAGTAATTTACCATTTGAAGTTACTCTCTTCAGCTGCTGGGCATATGACATTTCGGTCCATCTAAAATTCTCCCGTTTACTATCTACCTGACAAAATAAGAAGGTAGACTTATTGGTTCTTGTTAACAAAAGAATTGAGCTCGGATCATCAGGAGGGGCTGACAAACAACACTGGCAGATAGACTCATACGATTCGCCATCTTCCAAAATCAAGGTGGGGAGACTTATGATCTCAGAAGTCACATGGTTCCAAAGTGACCATACATTGTCGTAAGGAGGGTTGGAAAGAATCACCCAGCCATGAAAAAATCCTCGGATACGTTTCCCAAGCAACTCAGGGATTCGACATCGATAATGTGGCAACTCGTTGTCTATGGTGCAGAAGAAGAACTGGTCTTGCTTTTCGCCGTCTTGTATGCTCTCGGCAATCAACCACGGATATTTGGAAGACAAGGGAGGGAATCGATCACTGGAAATTTGCTCCATCTAAACAACAATATTTAGAGGTTAATTTATTAATGCAAAACCATATATCTGATCGAATTACATGATCCAAACACTCAAAAAGCTTATTGATTTTAAAACTAATACACAAAAAAGTGCTTACAAAGCATTGAAATAAGCCAACTGAGCAATCCAAGCATTTAAATAGCTTATTGCTTCTATAGAAGAAACAGGAAAAAAGGTATTTTTTTTAGCATTTGAAAAGCCAATAGAACATCCCAAGCCAAGACACAGAACAGTGCTCATATAAGCTAAACAATCCAAAAAACTCAAAAAAGGTAATAAGCCAATTGAGCAATCCAAAAACTCAAAAAAGGTAATAAGCCAATTGAACAATCCAAAAACTCAAAAAAGCTAATAAACTAAGAAAACAATTAACCTTAAAGCATGATAATTGAAAACCAAGCAAATATTTTTCATATTTTTGCTGATATATTTTTCTGATGTATTGATCTTATTGCTTTGTCTGATATGTTGCATCAGTCATAGTTGTATGTTGTTTGCTTTGTTTATGGTTTGGGGCTTGTCCAAATCCATATGTTTTGTATTGTAATTCCTAGCTGTTGGTTTAATATATATATATTCACCTTTGCACCCAAAAAAAAAAGCAAATATACCTCAAAAAGCTTAATTAATGGCCGAAGTCGATTCTAAATCTGTATGATGATGGGATTATTTATAGAACAGATTTGAAAAAGGTAAAGTTTGTATCGAATAAGGAGACGACTAATGAATGAATCTGTCGACAAACTTACATGGGCTTTAGTTTAGTTTAACTAAACATGAATAAAAAGTACATTTGTTCTTTCTTATTTACATATTTGCCCCTGCATGGACTTTGTTTGATAGCCTTTATTTTCCTAGCAAATGTCTAAGAGGCCTGGGTACCCGGCGCCAAGGCTGGCGTTTTCCGGCAAAACGCGACCGGACGGCGCAAGCTCCACACCGTGGCTCACGTTTTCACGTCCTGAGCCTTCAAAACCAGCCCAAATGGTCCCGGAAAACGACGCAAGCACTGTACCGAACCTCGCGTTTTCCGTTTTTTTTTTTTTGGCGTTATCCCGTGTTTTCAGTTTGTAAATCGAGTTATGGTGGGCTGGGTTTTTAGTCGAACTCAATCAAATCTGATGGTTGAATTTGGATGAGAGAGTTTACCTTTTTCTTTTTCTTCCTTTGGCTGTAGCCTGTAGGTGAGTCCTCATGAATTTCTGACACGTTTTATTTTTCGACATGTTTACAAGCGACATGTTTAACTTTTTTTTTTTCGAGCATGTTTACCTTTTTCTTTTTCTTTTTTTTTTCGAGCTCGAAATGCTGACACGTGTCCTTCTAACATGCCGCGTAAAAATTTATCCGGAATGTTAGGGTAGAAATGAAAATGGCTAAAAGTTGGGGTACTTTGAGACACAGACCCCTGAAAAAGGGGTCTGCAGTAATTTTCACATAGAGGTGCCCACAGATTCTAAATGTGCAGACTATTAACTAGGCCTTGGTGGAGGTAAGTGCAGACTATTGTTATCAATAAGAAACTTAGCTAAATGTGAGCCATAAAGTGGTTTCCTAGTGTGAAAGGGTAGAATGAACTTGTAGCGTAGTACATGGGATAATTGGAATAGTGAGGGGGTGTAAGATTACCACCAAGGGGGCATGTAGTTTCTCCCTCAAGGTGAGTGTTTCCAAATCCTTGAATCCTTTTGTAAAGAGGAAATGTAGAGGATTGGAAAGAGCCCTTGACTGGATGGATTGGGTTCCCAATGAAGCCATACAACTGTCCTACTTTGGCTGTTGTGGATGCCGGATGAATGGCCATAGTGGGGGGTTGATATGGAAATGTAGTTGGATGGTAATGGTGCTTTAAAAGGTAAATCTAAGTCCTCTTGTATGCCTAGGAAAAGAGTTGTTTACGTATAAAAACAAGCAAAAACGTATAAAAACAGATAAAAACGGATGAAAACGTAAGAAAACAAACAATAACGTAAGAAAAACGAGCAAAAACATATAAAAACGCATGAGAACAGATGAAAACGTAAGAAAAACGGACAAAATCGTATAAAAACGGACGAAAACGGATTAAAACGCATGAAAACGTATAAAAACGGATGAAAACGTAAGAAAAATTCGAAAAACTTCAAATTATAAATGGCCGTTATTATAAAGGACTAACGATGCAATGATATTTAACAAAAAGGGACTAACGTGTAAAAGATAACGGAAGCCACTAACACCAGTTAAGTGGAGGGACCATGAGTGTTATTCTTTTCAATAATAAGGACTATCCGTGCAACTTGCAACTTTTAACTTTTAGGAACTGTGGGTGAAACTTTAGGCAAACCACAGGGACCATCTATGTAATGTTATATGTTACTCTCACACAGCAGCAGGAGTGTACGTCGCAAACAGATTATTGCGGAAAATGCTAACAATCATGCACATCCTACTGACTGGCGACCGCTACCAAAAAGCACTTCATATGCCAAATCATTTACAGTTTCATCAGACTTCAAAGCTCTTGACTGAAAACCGTGAACAAGAATCAAGGGAACCAATGATTCGTAAACCTAAAGACGACTAATATATCATCTAGCAGACACATACGAGAAGACAATTAAAGGTGAGGTTTGGATTTGGCATGCCAAAAAAGTATTTACCGGCATGTTTGCTATATCATGGAAACCATTAGATACTTTCCTCGGATATAATACTACTATTTAAACTAAAAACACATCAGATAAACACGAATGGAAGTCGAATGATTGATTCAATGAATCAATTCCTAAAGTAGGTTTTAGTCACTTAACATGTTGCCCCAAAGCAAATGTTAGACTTACAAAAATAATTCCGGCATATAATGTGACCTCACATCAAGTATCACCTAATAATAGACAAGCAAGTTAAGTAAGCACAGAAAGAAAATCCAGCTATCTAAAACATCACTCCAACTGCTGCTGTTGCTGCTGTGGTGGTGTGTGGGTTGGCTGTTGTTGCTCGTATATCTGCATGTACGTCTCAGAAAGTGCAACCATCTGCGGAAGAGTTTCTGCAACATGTAGATCCTGCATCTCATACCTGACACAATTTCAGAAAACTAGAAGAGATCAACAAACAAGACATAAAAGTCGATCCAAATCCATAAATATGCACTTCAAAGGGAAAGTAAGGGGATTACCAGAGCTCTTCCGACTTGCGCTGAACAGACACCTTATAGGATCCTTCACCTGGTTTACCTTCATGTACAATGTTAGCGATCAAATCATACTTGGAACGCAGCTTCTTTTCTTCCTCTTCTTTAGGTGGTGTTGGTAAGGGTATATAATCCTTCAGCTCCAGATTTTTTACAGGGAAGTTAACTGATACACAAACAGTAACTAGTCAGTCAAACCTAAGCAAGCATAAAACAACTAGGCAATCACAAATACTAAATCAATGCCTCTCAAATTTATACATAAAATAGAGATTTACTATTGCTCAAAGGAGACCTAAAACTGACCAAAGACAGTAAATTCTCTTATAAAATTTTTAAATACCTAAAAGTTTATTCAAGATATCCTCTCTTTTCCTTATAACTGTGCGATAGTTAAATGCAGAAACAGTGCGTTAACTCAAACTGATGCAAAATGGGGAAAAAGCTTAAAGGTTACAGTAACAGGCAGCATAGTTGGAAAAAAATAATTGCCGAGAGGGATTGTTAAAGATACACTTCAAAATTAGCTATACTGTTATCAGCCGCTGCGGAACCTGCTTTACTAAATCGCCTCCTGAAAAAGGAGGGCTTTACCTGGTGTGTGGCGGCGGATTCAACCCCCGAGGATTAGTCGGCCATTAGGTCGGAAACCATGGTTAAAAAAATGGTATAGCGATTTGTAGATACTAAAAAAATTCTATACGTCTATCAGCAAAGTTACAAGTGTAGATAACATGCTAAAAAGTGAAGTTAGGTCTACAGACGAGTTTACAAAAATGTAATAACTCTAGATGACTCACCAAGGGTTGGATTCTTCTCCACAAAGAAATTGTTCTTCGTGAACCGACGCATGTGGAGAATAAGATACTGCGGAAGTCTTGTAACACGATATTTCATCCTGGCTATCCGAGGACGCACAACTTCCGTAACAGACTCCCCGTCAAACTTCTTCAGTATGTTAAAAAGTGGAACCTGCAACCATTTATTTACAAGTCAGCCAAAATGCTGCAACAAAATAACCAATTCAGAATCTCAGTATTCTGCAAAAGCCATAACAAGATAACAAGTAAAAGCTAGTAACTAGGCATTACAATAATTCAGTAATAACCATCGCAAGCCATCCCCTGACAGCTTATATAAGAGTTTCAATAGAGACTACGTTGATTCTGGAGTTTGAAAGTGTGTGTACAGAACAATTTCCTTAAATATATCAAATAAATCGTTTTCTTGGCATGAAGCCTTGATATTATATCTGAAAGGAGTTATGTATGTGTAGTGTGTACAAGTAACTCATATTCTCAAATGATCTTAAAGGGACACTGAAAAATACATAACGCACATACTATGTATAAACACACCACACAAACACACTTAATAGGCTGTGACAGGATAAAAACACCACTGAAGGACCATACAAGTGAAGGTGACAGTTTACTGGTTTGCTTGCGTAAGTAGTACAACGAATCCTTTAACACCCTTTAGAGTGTGTGTGTGTATCCGTTTATTTATACAATTATGTACCTTACAATGGGACAAGGTTGTAATTAAACTATGGCCTTACAAAGACACACTTAAAAGGAAGTGACAGGGACAACTACACCACTAAAGGCCCTAAAGCTTAAGTACAGCTAAATTTCATGACTGGAGATCTAAAACAAGTGGTTTCATCTCCCCAAAACCAATGGTGAGAAAACTCGGTAACCAAAATAAAGAAAAATACATATTATTGGAAATTATGAAATCCAACGCTACCACGTCTTATCTGACTACATAAAAGAACTAAACTAGAACTTTACATGTTGCCAAGTGGGACAAGGCTGAAATTGTGGACATTTTAGCCCCGTTGCGTTTAACAACAATTTTACATCCTTGCCTCCTTGTTATAACTCAATGATTTAGATAAGAATTATACAACGTTAGAAGCTTGAATTCAATACATTTAACCACATAGAACAAACACCAAAGTTACGGGTCCAGAGCACTCACTTATCGTTCCTTTGCCTATCTTACATAAGCATAACCAGCAGTGTACTAACAAACGTCAAACTCATCAATTAAATTAGTACAAAGGCTCTAACAACAATGGGACTAAGGAAAGCTTTGCACTAAGGGAAGCTAGATCTTAAAGCCAAAAGGCCCAAAACCCAAAAGTACATGAAAGCGAGCAACATTATACAAAAGCTTCCATTGTGAGAGACCCAACTGCTGGTATCTAAAGCTCCTTATACAATAAATGAGGCAAGTTCCTTTGCCTGTCTTACAGAGGCATAACCATCGGTGTACTAACAAACGTCAAACTCATCAATTAAATTAGCAAATAGGCAACAGCAATGGGACTAAGGCAAGCTAGATCTAAAAGCCAAAACCCAAAAGTCAATGAAAGTGAGCAACATTATACAAGATTCCATTGTGAGAGACCCAACTGCTGGCATCTAAAGCTTCTTACACAATAAACGAGGCAAGTACTCAAAACCCTAAGTTGCAAAGTCAATAAGTATAACCTTCGCAACCCTGATAGCATGAGATTTAAGGCATGCATCTAACAACATACTTGAGCATTGAACCATATTACAAAAAGAACTTGACAAGAAATTCAAAAAAAACACATACCTGAGGAATTATATTTTTCTCCATCACGTCTTTGAAAAGTGGTGGCGGCGGCAAATCCAGTCCAAGCATCAAGAAAGGCATTCTACTGGTCTCAGCAATGATGTTACTGGTTGCACCATCTTTAACATGAGTCTCTTTCACAACTTCCAATTCCCCCTAGAAAGAACAGATCGCACTTCAGGTTTTGGTTTAGTAAATATATAAAATTTTAGTGGTTGCAGTAAAAGAAGTGATACCTGAAAACACTGATGGATAATGCTGCTCTTTGTCTTAGAACTTTTAAGGTCTGTGTGGAGGGTATTGAGAAGCCATGACATAAATTCAACAGGATCTGACTGCGCCCCTATACGGAATCGCTTTTTACTAGCTTTCATAACTGCTTGCAGAAATTCATGAGGACTCACCTACAGCCAAAGGAAGAATAATCAGGTATGCAAAAGCCATAGATCTAAAGATATATCACACAGTATGGTTATAATCAAACCTGTCCTTTGAAGTTCCTTGCATGCCAAATCTTCCTTGTGAGCTCACCAAAGCGGTGCACAAGTACAGATTTACTGTGCGTGTAATTTTCAGGTATGAGGAAGAAGTTTCTCAAGGGAGTCACCCGCATTAAAGACTGAATGGTGACGTTGACAAAATCAGTCTCTTTAATGTTATTAAGCCCCACCTATAAAACAAGAAAAATATATATATAACAATCAATACTGAAACAAATAGATACAACACTTGTTTTGCTATCCAACAAACTGATCATAGTATTTAACAAAGTAGCAAAAGCACAAAGGTATAAGCCGTAATGAATTACCATTCCAGGAAGATAATTAGACCCATCAAGTGCTCTTGACCATTGTTTATTTCTATCAAGTTGCAAAACTTGGTCTCTAGTAAACCTGTGACATGACATTGGAATGGTTTAAAACACGCCAAAGTATAGTAAGTAAATGGAAAGTGAAAGCAAATAAAATGCAAACCTTGGGTTGAGAACATGGCGGATATCATCGAGTGAGGGATCATTAATCTCGTAGCCATCAGGAAGGCAATAGACTTTTTCAGTGCGAAGATTGATGTAGACATGGTGTCCAGCTTCAAGGCTATGAGTGTAAGCATGTGACTTGGGGCCTCTTCCTTGGAAATACTTACCACAGACCAAACAAGCATAGACGTTCAAATTTGACAGAGAAACCGAGCAAAACTTTTCAAAATCAAAATCCAAAACCTGCAAAAAGCAAGCTGTTGATTTAGATCATCAACACCACAATAGACGCTGATGGACAAATAAAGCATACAACTAATAGCTTGGGTACATAGTCCACTAGTATTGCAAACTGAGAAGACACTTGTAAAAATATACGAATGGATGAGGTAAGGGTGACTTTCTTTTAGTGTATCTAATATCTCATTGTGCTAGTCTGTAAATATTGCTACATCGCATAGAAACATTAATTAATGTAAAGTAGTTGTTGTTGTTGTTCCTACAAAGAGGTGAATAATCCTCTAACATGTGTTAGTTACACTTTGAATTAGGCTCATAGTCACTATAATAATAATAATAATAATAATAATAATAATAATAATCATAAGGGGTGTTTGTTTCGGCTTATAATAATAATCACTATCTATATCTATACTAGTCTATAATGTATTTGGGTCTATTTTATAATTAGAAAGGCCTAAAATTGACTTTTACTTGTTTATTATGAAAGGATTTCAAAATTAATTGGTTAGGAAGTTAGTTAGGAAGCAGGTTGGTTAGGAAGTTTGTTAGGAAACGGTTGGTTGTTCAAACTAAAATTATTTGGTTTAACCATATGTACAACTAAATGTGTAACCGAATAACGCAAATTATAGTTATATGTACCTACCGCCGCATTGCGAAAAGAAAAAAAAAAAGTACCTGACGATTGACGGTATCAAGGTAGGGACAATCTCGACGGATTTCAATCATCCTTCTTCTATTCACAACTTTGTTCTCTTCTTCTTCTTCATCTTCATCCTCTACCTGCTGGTGCTGGTGCTGGTGCTTACCGTTTCCGTCTACTTTCATATTGTTGTCTTCTTCTTCTTCATCGTCGTCGTTGTAAGTGGCGAGTGGAAGCAGAGCGTTGTCAAATCCAAGCTCAACTTCTTCTTCTTCTTTTTCTGATGTTCTCTGCTTCTTCTTCTTCAAACTACCATATTCTTCTTCTTCATTATCAGAAGAAGATTGCCGTTTGGTTTTCATTCTGATTCAAGAGAATAAGAAGAAAAATGTTTTATTTTTAGGGCTTCTTTTTCCTTTCTACCCTCCAAGGAAGGGCGGTGCTATTTACCAGTAGCACTGTATTTTCTACAAGTAATTATAACAAGCGGGTAAACCCGCGCGATGCTGCGGGCGTGTTTTGGAATATAGTATTTGTACATTTTGTGTTTTTTGGTTTACACTGTTTGTAATAGAATTTTGTATTTTTTTTTACCTAATGTTTATAACTTTATAAGATACCCGCGCGTTGTTGCTAGAATATTGTGTCTAAGCTAAAATTGAAATAAAACGATCGGGGAAAAGAATTATTACGGACTAAATTAAAAAAAAAAAAAAAAAAATGCTACAGTAGCGGTGCTACAGTACCGGACTCACACAAAACACTGTTTAGTCAACTGTAGCAAACATTGTAGCTGAAACAGTGTTTGCTACAGTAAATCCCGGGTTTTTAATATATTTGCTACAGTAAATCCCGGGTTTTTAATATATTGTATAATTTGTAAAAAACCTTTTAAATTAGGCTCAAATGCTTTTAAATGTTATTTTATAAAAACACTAAAAAATAAGCCTTCTGAATCTACTTTACAATACTATTTATCAAACTAGCATTAAAAAACACAACGCTTAATGCTCACCACTTATAACTCTTAAATTCGCTCTGCGTCAAACACACTATATACAAAAACAAAAGGGGCTTTATGTTCTTTTTTTTATTTTATTTTTCCTTGGCAATTTAAAATCAACTTTTAATACTAATTACAATTCTTAATCCTTTAAATTGCTGACTGCGAGTACATTTTGTCATCGACTGATTTATGTAACTTACGTTTTTTGATGGTGCCAAACCACTAGTTTTCTTGATAAATGATAGCGCTCCCTTTCTGGTCCAATAAAGCTAGTATTGATAATAAGTCTTAAACCTTATTGTCTACTACTTTTAACCACGTGAGCTTCAATCGGTCCACCTCGCCGTTAAACATTTTTTTATTACTCCATTTGTCTTAAAATTATTGTTAGGAAATAAAAATCACAAATTTTAATAAAAGTATGGTCACTTTAATTTTCAACCACTCAAATATAAAACCTTAAAATAAAGAGTGAATAATTATTTTGAGACGGATGGAGTACGGCTGAGCATCGGTCACGGACTATAAAACCTTAATAGGTATTGTATTGATGTTATTGTGATTGTATAATGCACATTAGATAGTGTATGTATATATACTAATATTATTGCTTGGAGACCAAGTAACTACCATCGATACAATTGGAAGGACCCATGTAATCTAGTTTGGCCTAATACGGACCGACCAAGACCGAGACCGAATTAGCCCAAAAGCCAAGACCGAGGACCGAGACCGAATTAGCCCAAAAGCCAAGACCGAGGACCGGGCCGAATGTTGTCGGTCCGCTCCAACAAGGCAAAATAGTCGGTTTGTGGTCCGGTCGGACCGACCAAGACCGAGACTGAATTAGCCCAAAAGCCGAGACCGAGGACCGGACCGAATGTGATCGGTCCAGCCCGATCTCGGTCTGTCCGGTCCGTTCAGGTGGTTTGCTCAGCCCTAGGATTGAGTATTTGTTTATGGTGACAAAAACTGTATAGATGACGGGAATTTTCTTGACGTCGTGGTAAACTATTCAAGTTATAAGGCCGATTATGATAACTTATCAGAGGCCATTTTAGATTTTTTGTTTTTTATTTCTTATTTTAAAAGGTAAAAGTCATATATTAGCAACGTACTTTCAAAAAAATTCAAATATAGGTAACAAATTTTGTTTATTACTAATATAGTAAGTAAAACCTGCTAATTTTGTACATTTTAGTGCTTATTACCTCTTGAATATCCAACTAGATAAATATTTTCCTTAAAAATTCCACATGTGTAATTTTGTTTGTCTAATTATAACCCGACCCATAAACATTTAACCCTAAACCAAACAAACCCGGCCCAAGTTTTATTTAACCTAATTGAGTATCACAAAAAACACACGCAGTCATAATATTACCCCCAAATCGAAACCCTAATTGAAACCCCAACATGTCGTCAATCCACCTTCAAGATAGCACATGTGATTGTGATTTACCCTTAATGGTTTTAACTTCATGGACACACACTAATCCATCAAGAAGGTTTCTTGTATGTCCTAACCGATACCAACCCTTCAAGAAGAAATGTGAGTTCTGGGATTGGTATGATCCAGAGATTGATACGGATTGGTATAGGATGAATTTGTACCAGATGTACACTCTCTTGAATCCACAACAAAGGCGTCAATTGGGCGAAGAGGGCAACCGTGTTTGGAGGATTGGAGTGCTTGAAGCTGAGTTGGGTCAAAAGAACAATGAATTGCAGAGAAGTTTGCAATCGTTGACTTTTTGGAAGTCAACCTTCTTTGCATTTGCTGTTTGTATGTGTTTGGTATTGGCAATGAAGTAGTAGATGTCTAGGCTATGTTATGTTAGGTTATTATGTATGTTAGGAAGATGAAGTAGGATGACAATGGTGGATGTAATGTATTTTGGATGTATGGAACAGTTTGTTGAATGAAAATGGTATCTTTTGGGGATATAGATGAAGTTTTTTTTGGTTGTTTATATGTTGTTTTTGGTTGTTTATGTGCAAGAGAGCAAGTGTTATAAAACATTTGGTTGAAAGCTGATATATACACTTTTGGTTGAAAATTTTGAACTTGCATAAGGTAGATGCTTTATGCACATGGCATTTACTGCATATCTACCTTACTGCACATTTCACATGTACTGCACATTTCACATGCCAAAATCAGGTTGCATTTACCCATGGCATAAATATGTACACATATAAAAAGATTCTAAATACAATGGGTAAGACAAAAGCAAGCATTATACAACTCATAAGATAACAGTCAAAGGGACAACATAGATTAAAGTAGTCATAAGTCATTACAAGTGGGGAACACGCCCATTGGTTGTCACAATCATGCTTCCATCCCAAAAGATAAGTTAGTATTTTACAACCATAGATGCATTCACTTACAGATTCCAAAAGATTACATATTGTTTCACATACTAAGTCTGCAAATAACATAAGACATCAAGGAGAAGCATCTGGACTGACATCAAATGCCTTGTCTGGGGTTGAACCTGTTCCTTTTGAATCAAACTTGAAATTCTTACCTTGCATGTTCTTAATTCTCTCTGATCTTCCCCTTTGCTTGTGATAGATCCTGGGCACATCACTTGAAACAGGTCCAACCTTCTTCTTTTTTTTCTTACTATTACCTGCAGCACTTGAACCTTCTTCTTGTGCAGGTTGAACACTTTCAGATGGAGCTTGGACACTTGCAGATTGCAGATCTGAAGCTTGAACAACAGTTCCCATTGTTACAGATTCCTGGGTTTCCTGAATGAAGGTAAAATGTGCTCTGTCTCTATCATTAACATCAGGATCTTTTTCTGGGAACCTGAATTCACTGTAAGGATCCATCATAGCTGCCCATTCTTGTTCTTGCCTTTCCTTTTCAAGATCCACTCTATCAAACATTCTTTCCTCTTCCAGTGCTTGTTGAAGAACTACTTCATCAAGTTTTTCTTGTTATTCTTTTTCATATTGTTGCCTCATTTCTTATTGCTCATCCAACAGGCCTTGCATATACTCATCTTCCATGTGCCTCCTGATATCTTCTTCATCCATGAACTACAAAAGACAATTGGAAAACATAGTAAATTGCAATTTCAGATTTTGCTTAAATTAATAATAGTTACTAAGTTATTAAAACTTACCATATCTTTTGTCCTTACAGATCCTCTTCCTCTCCCAACACCTCCTCTTCCTCTCCTTACACCTCCTCTTCCTTTCCCAACACCTCCTCTCCCTCTCTTACCACCTCCTCTTCCTCTCCCAACACCACTCTGACTATCAATGCCACCACTCTCAACACCTCCTCTTCCACTCCCAACCCCTCTGCCAACTCTAGAACCTCTACCACCTCTTGAAGCAGGTTGCAAACTAGGTTCTCCTCTTCTACCAGCAACTCTCCTAACAACTAGTGCCTTTGGTACAGGCTCTTTGTCACAACTATTTTTGTTGTGACCAACTGTTTGACAATTTGAACACCTAATAACCCTTCCCCTTCTACTCACTTGACTGGTATTCTCATCAGCAGCCTTGATTCTTTTTTTCTTGGGTCCCCCTGGCATTTTCCTAATTATGGGTGGTAAAGGTGCCTCATTATTTGTTCTTGCCCAGAAAAGAGTGCCCAAAACTGGCCTAATGGAAAACTGATATGCTTTTGCCCACATTTCCTGGCTATAGTAATGATGGACTCCATCCTCTGGATCCCTACTTAAGTGCATGTACCCTGCAACTGCATGAACGCAGGGCACACAACTTAACTGCCATACCCTGCAACTGCATGTCCTGTTAGTCAAATTAACTGCATAAGCTTGTGCTCCACTCCTAACTTCAAATTCATGATAACTGCTTGCAATTACATCCCAATGCCTGTTAATTAAAAGAATGTAAGTTAGTATTATTCAATATTTAATGTAACAACAATTGAAAATAAAACTGTCGTACTTAAAAATGGTACCTCTGCTCATCTATTAGAAAGTTAAGCCTTTTCCTAATTGATGGAATGATTACATCTTCCAATTTAACTGCCAACTTGTTCATGGCTAACAACCTCTGCATGATATAAATCCTTATGTCCTCAAGCATAGTTATTATTGGCTTGCATCTCTGTAATAGTATAGCCCTATGATAACTTTCTGACAGTCCATTCTCAAAAGCAGCACACTTCACATCCAAGTTGAAAAAAGCTCTAGACCATGAATTTGGATTTCTCTGTATCAGATATTCATATGCTTCATTGTCATGGAACTTCATTTCATCCATCTTCCTATCAAACACTTGTTCCATTGTACTACATGCTGCATGCCAAAAGAGTCTTTGTAGTTCTAAACCACTGTACTTCTTTTTGAAATTTGCATACAAATGTCTGGTGCATTTCCTGTGTTCAGCATGAGGCATCAACTCTGCAATAGCATCCACTAGTCCCTACAATTGAGAAGAGAAGATATTATGAACTAATCTATATCAGCAAACTGTGGTCAAATAAAACAATAAAAGTTACTTACTTTTTGAGCATCTGAAATCAGTGTTAATCCTCTTCCATCTTGCAGGTTCAAATCATCATGCACAAGTGTCAAGAACCAAGCCCAGTTCTCATAGTTTTCAACCTTAACAACAGCCCAAGCAATGGGATACATCTGATTGTTTGCATCCCTACCCATTGCTGTTAACAGCTCACCCCTGCATGTGTGCTTCAAAAAGCAACCATCTAGCCCTATGATTCTCCTACAACCTTGCAACCATCCATCTTTCACTCCCTTAAAACAGATGTAAAACCTCTTAAAGTATGTATTCCCAGAAGAAGTCTCTTCCACATCAACTATGCTAGTAGATCCTGGATTGGAGTCTAACAATGCTTGTCTATAATCAAATAATCTCCCATAGTGTTCAATTAGTCCACCCTCATGGTTATACAGTGCCCTTTGTTTGGTTCTTCTACACTGACCAATGCTAACATCTATTAAAAACTTATGTCTAATTTGGTCCTTCATCTTAATGTATGGAATGAAAGGGTCACTGATTATCTCTTTGGAAAAGTGGTATGCAATCTACTTGTAAGTGACAAGAGAACCAAGGTTGTAGTTCCTAGAACATTTGTGTTCTGAATGGAGTGTTTTGATTTGGAATGAGTGTTCAGTGCTCATCCATGAAGCCCATAATCTAAAAGTACACACTGGCCTCTTGTTCCTATCATCACGCACTTTTTTCCTAGTCCATTTAGGTGATTCAGCAGATTTGGGTGATCTATTGTTGGAAATAGGTGACTGACTTTTAGCATGTTCTTTTTCACCCTCCCCGACAGTGCTACAACTCTCTCCCAATTTTGATTTGCTTCTTGTCATGATTGGTTGGCTAAAACTCATACTTTTCTTACCCGCAGAAGAAGACTTGCCACCCTTAACAGACTTAGTAGACTTACCAGGTCCCTTACTAGTACTTGCATCAGTCCTAGCAGACTTAGCAGGCCTAGGTGAGTCACCAAACAAATTCTTTCTTATCATTTTTTTCTTGTTTGCATACCTACCAGCACACCTACCTGCCTGCACATCCCTACCACAGTATACTAGCAGACTCTTCCAATCATTCCTTTCAAACCATAATTGGTAACCATTTGCTACTCCATAGTTAGCTAAAGCTATCTTCAATTGCTCAGGGTGTTCATATCTCATCCCTAAAATTGGTTTCATTAAATTCCAAGGGACTGAGGGGTCATGTTTTGGATATAAAACACCTTTTTTAACTTTAAAGCTTGGGTCTATGTTATTAGACTCAGGGTCATCTAAGGCCTCACACTCTGTTTGAGGGAGTGTCTGATCAAGATAATCAACAAACATACCACTGTCACTGCACATTTTGTTTAAAAATGGGTCTTTAGTGGTAAGGTTCTTAATAACTACATTTTCATCCCCTTCAGTATGAAAATCTACATCATCAAATTCCTCACACTCCTCACTGCTATCATATTCATCACTAGACCCACTACTTAACACCGCATTTGCTTCCTCATTAATAAAGTCCATTACATCATAGTCAAAATGCTCCACATACAAATCAACATACCATTTGTTTTCATACCCAACTCTAATAAAGTCTTTTACATCATTATCAGTCTTAAGTTCTTTAATACCCACATTCAATGGTGTTCTAATAGGGCAGTAATATAACCTATGAACAATGCCATGAACTAAATGCCTGATAATCTCACGGAAATCACTAAACGTCATACCTTCAAAGTCGATATCAGTGATTTGTTTTTCATCACCATCTACATATCTTAAAGGGCTGGGAATAAAAGCCCCATCATGGTGTAAGTTGACAGTAAACACTTGATCTGTCATAATAAACAAAATTAGGGTTAGTAAAAATTAGTGTTTTAAATGGAATTAAACAAGGATAACATACTAATTAAAGTAGAAAAACAACAATTTAAATCTTACCTTTGGGCATCTTCATTTTGATTGCACGATTGTACAAATTAGGGTTTCATAATTGGGGGGTTTTTTTTTTTTTATCTGCTAAAACGCGTTTTTTTTTAAGGTTAAAATGGAAAAAGGGGGTCTTATATAGGTGTGATTTTGGTGACATGGTAAATCCACCGTGGAAATAAAAATGGGTTAAAATGACGTGTCAGTCATTTTTTTAACACAACCGGTACCAAGGTGATTTAGTGGGCCCATAATTACTATAACGTAAAAAGTTACCAACTTTTACTTACTATATTAGTAATAAACAGAATTTGTTACCTATATTTGAATTTTTTTGAAAGTTCGTTGCTAATATATGGCTTTTACCCATACCGTAATAAGAAATCATGTATTTTGACGATAGTTTTATTATTTTGATCGCTTCATATCTCTCAAGTATTTGAACTTTGTTCTTTTTTGTGTGTTCATAAGTTTGTACTATTTGCAAAAAAGTTGTATTACTTAACACTTATTAATGAAATGTCTTATAATTTTTAGGAAGAGGGTGTTCAGTAGCTTGCTTGGTTTTACACATTGGGTTTTATTAATGATACTTTTATTAAGGGTGTTTTAAATATTACACTAGATAGAGGTGTTTAGCATTCAAACACGACTCATTTATTAATAGTGTCAAGAAACTCAACCCTAACCCAGACCTGCATAACACGTGTAACCCATTTGTAACCCGTTTAACATGTTTATGTAAATAGGTCAAGCAATGAATAAGGTTAATATTTTGTCGATTTAACTAGCTTAAATTGCAATAATGTTTTGTCGATTTAACTAGCTTAAATTGCAAAAATGATATAAGGATCAAAAAAATAATAAAAATAACATACAAATAAGTATGCAAAAGTTTCAATAATATCTAAATATAATCATAATTTACTCATATATATTAAGTACATAACAAATTACAATAATCCAAATCCAACATAAAATTCAAGTTATATTCTTTAATTTTAGTGGCTTATATAATTAAACGAGTTCACGGGTTGACCTTTTTAATACTTACTCAAACCCGTTTATTAAACTTGTATTTTAACTTTCCTTGTCGAGAATTGAAGAAAAAAAACACCCCTTGTTTTGAAACAAAAGTCGAAAACCAGAAAAGCTATGAATCCCGCAGAAACAAACACCCACTAAGTTAAATCACCTCAATAGAAGAAGAAGAAACTTGGAACTGAAAGAAATCACCTCACTGACTGACTGTGTAGATATTAGTAATGGCATCATCATCATCAAGGTTCCAAGCAGTGCCACTTGTGGCTTCACCTTCTTACTCTAATTCAATTGCCTGGTCCGATGACAACTTGCTTGCTGTTGCTTCTGGCCACTTGGTCACTATCCTGGTTGCTACATTCATTCATCATCTTATTATTAATAACTACTCCTACTGTTATTCTAATCTTATTAATTATTATTATTATTTGTTAGAACCCTACTCTGCCTTCTGGACCTAAAGGCCTAATCACAATCCCCTCCGCCAAACCTTTCCCTATTGGCGTTATTCATCGTAACGGTGCGTGCGTCTTACTTTTTTATTACTTTGACTTTCAAATTAGTATCATATTAATCTCCTCGTCTACTTATACATTCACAGATTTGCTCTCCCCTTGTATGCTGCCTACTTGTTTGTCTCGTGACATTCGTCCTTGTGTTCGCTCTATCTCCTGGTCTCCCCTTGGGTTCGCACCTAATGCCGGGTATACTTATTAGTATTCCTTTATAGCCTTAGTTTTGCTGCTCAAGATAAGTTTTAACCATTTTATTTCTTCTCTGCAGATGTTTGCTCGCTGTTTGCACCACTGAAGGAGTGGTCAAGATTTACCGCTCCCCATTTCGTGAAATGTCTTCCGAGTGGATACAGGTTTGCACTCACCTGGCTTATAACCACCTCACCCGTTTGTATAAACATCATATTACAGCATATGAGTTTCGTATTCTCTTTGTAGGTTATGGATGTATCGGAAATGTTACATACTTATTTTGCAAAAATCAAATACGCGGAGCCTAATTTCTTGTCCACAGTAGATGTAAGTTGAAAATTTTGTTGTAACGTGCCACCTGTTATATCGCCTTCACGACTCCCTTATCCTTTTTTTTTTTTTTTTTTTTTTTTTTTTTTTGCAATGACATTTGGTCATTTTGCTTTTAAGTCTGAAGCTAGTCGTATTGGTGTACAGAAAGAGCAAAAAGGCGATTATGATTATCAGCCAATGGAAGATATTAACATCCTAAACAAAGGCAAGAAACAAAAGTCACAGGATAACCACAATCCCCCTTTAATTAGTGCCCAGCAATATGCTTCTCGTAGCGCATTGGTTTCATCGATTGTTGTTGCGTGGTCCCCAATGATTCAATCTGACTCATCAAGGAGTTGCTGCTCTGTACTTGCCATTGGGTCCAAAAGTGGAAATATCTCGTTTTGGAGAGTTCATCAACCACAATGCTACTCCATAACACAGCAAAGCAAGCCGCCTGTTGCAACGCTTATTAAAGTACTCCATGCTCACAATTCTTGGATCACAGCAATCAGCTGGTCGAAGTTTTCGTCTGATGGATCACCTCAGCTTGCATTATCTACCGGGTGTTCTGATGGGAGGTGAGTCAGTATATTTATTAGGCATCCTCATTTTTATTACAAACTCAAGTTGACTTAACGTGTCTTCTGCAATTTCAGTGTGAAAGTCTGGCGGGGATATATTGATGACCTGCTGAAGTCCACTGAAGATGCTCATGCTTCATTTTCACTGTTGAAGGAGGTCTGTGTTTTGTGCTTGTATAAACTCCATTATTTTCACACAGGCGCTATTAATTCTTATTTTTTTTCAAAACGTTAATAGGTTATAAATGGTGGGTCGGCCCCCACCTCTGCACTTTCACTTATTGTACCAGACACTTCCCCACACAAGATAATCCTAGCTATTGGCAAAGGCTCAGGATCTTTAGAAATATGGATCAATGATACTTCCATTGACAAATTTCAAGTATTTGGTCCACTTTATGATCATCATCAAATTGTTAGTGTTCTTTATAATTGCCTTATTACAGCAATAGTTTTTAACCTGGTTTACTTTTTTTTTTTTTTTTTTTTTAAATTCTGTTCTATGTTGGTGGTGAATCAGGTTACAGGTTTGGCATGGGCTTATGATGGACGCTGCCTGTACAGCTGTAGCCAGGTATATAATTTGATTATGTCATAGGCATGGTTCTTATCATCATGAATAATGTATAGCATATGATATACAATCATCAACTCCTATGAGCTGATGTTAAGCTCGGGGTGTTTTTGTGCTAAGACAAGCATTAGCTAAGCTAGCTTCCTATTAAAACATATGGCATTGTAGAAAGGTAGACTAAATAACAATAAACTACCCATCCAAGCAATAATAAACTTAGATGTTGGCTCCGATAGTCAAAAGAGAGAACTTGGTTGGATTTGAGATTGCCAAGCTTTTAATATATTGACTAACAAACAATATTGATAGTTAAGTAACATGGGAACGTCTGTACCTAAGAGATAGGCTAGCTCTTTGGATGCTACCCGTTTAGTATTTCGGTTGATGTAATCAAAATAAAGATACCTGAAAGTCTTTAAGCATTTCCAAACTCTCTATTAATCTATTTATAGACTAGATATGGTTAGGTCCTTCAACCAAATCTCATATGCCATCCATGATTGTGTCTTGGTTTGGTTACCTTTTAACTGGGAATTTTTTCTTTTTTCTCAGGGATTACCTAGCTTTTTGGTTATCCTTCTGACCCTTAATCATATACATTTACTATCATTAAACTTTGTCTTGTTCCATTAGGCATTCTTATGAGTTGACAAGATACCCAACATAAAATTCTTTTGATAATGTGGACTCTAACAAGACGTGGATCAATTAACTGGACATACTTCACAAAACAATACAAGAAACATAAGAGATCTTGGGTATAGTATACTTCAAGACACCAATATGCTGGCAAATTAGATAGATGTCGGTTAGCTAAAAATATTCTAATTGTTTACTTAATAAGTTGCATTCTGGCTCTTAAATATTTTGACAATAATACCACTGGTCATGGAGACATCAATCACATAAAAATAAGAAAAGATGGCTATGTAGAAAAGGTTGACTCTGCTCATTTTGTACATAAAGTCTCGTTTTTTCCAGCCTGTATTGTTAATCATAGCAAACTTATGTGCCTCTGTTTCTATTTTTCTCATTCACAGGATAATACTTTGCATAGCTGGATCTTAGACGGAAATTCCATCCATGAAGTCCCTTTACCTTCGAATATTCTTGGCACCAAGATCTCCAGCGATGTATGATTTGTCTGTCTTGTCTTCTATATTTCTAGATCCTTTGTCGTCTTAAAATTAAGACAACGTGTGCGCAGCGCGTAGGACGTTGTTTGTTGAAAGAATCTGATAATTAGTCGAACCTCTGAAATGATCCTCAATTGAAAAATTAGAGGAATCTTGTCTAGTTGTTAACCAAAGTCGATTTAATTCCTATCTGTTAATGACTAGTAAAGTGAAAATAAGTATTATCAGTATAAAACCTTACCAAGTGGAAAATGTTGAACCTATTTTTGGACAACTAACAAGGATGTTTAGCATTTATTTTGGGAACAAGGAGTATATTGACTACACCATATATCTTTTGGCAGGTCCCTAATGTATCCGATGCATGCTTTGGAATAGCAGTATCCCCTGCCAATCTTGTGGTTGCCGTGGTATGATTCATTCTAACTATAATATGTTCCGCCAACAAATTTATATTTGTCGAGAAGTCATCCATAAAAGGTTTATATCATCATTTTAGTCTATCGATTTCTTTTTCTGTATATGGAAAGTTCAAATATCAGCACATGATAGTCTAGGAATCAAATTAGCATTAGCAAAATTATAATAAATATAACTTCACATAGTTTTTTTGTAATTTGTATTGTGGATTGTACCTGTTAATGTAAACTGTTAAACAAGAGTTTTTTCAAATTTTGCAGGTCCGAAGCTTTGATGTTAATCTATTGAATCCAATGTATCAAGCTAGGTAAGTCTAATTCTATGACAAATTCATGATTATGTTCACAGGTGTGTAATGGAATAATGTGAGACTTATAAAACCAGGTAGTTCCTCTATTATCATAATCTTGACAAACATTCTGTAATACCCTCTTAAAAATTGTAATGATTTTTAATGTAAAAAGGTAGTTTAAACTCCGCCAGAAAGAGAATGTTGCTTACTAAAAGTGATTATCTTTTTTTTTTTTTAATCTTTTTCTCTCTATTGCTTACGACTCAGGTCACTGAAGGCTGCTGTCGAGTTCTTCTGGATTGGTGGGCAAAAGCTGCAAAAAAATCAAGAATCTGATGTTGAAAATTTCCCTGGTTTTCCTAACATGGATTTGGTTAATTGGGGACACAACATATTATGGTCGTTAAATCAGTATGAACATCTGAAGAAGCCTTTGGTTGTATGGGATATCATATCAGCGTTATCGGATTTCAAGAAATCTGAACCTGACTATGTTGAGCAAATGTTTGTTAAGTGGCTGATCTTAAATCTGGGATTTGAGTGGGGCCCTTCTCTTGGTATCGTTTTGCAACAAGTCTATGGATGTCTCTCAAACTTAACTTCCCGTCAGTTGCATCTAATTAACCTTATAAGTAGGCATGTTGTGCTTAGTGAAGTGAAGTTGACTAACACCAATGGTGAATCCGTCAAGGAAGAACCAAAACTATGGGTTAAGCTTCTTGAAATGAGTGAAAAAGAACTTCGTGAAAGGCTCATTGGTTGTAGTTTTTTGGCCACAATCAATGGTTGTAATGGGAATTGGCAGGCTGTTGGATTGGCTCAAATGAGACAGTGGGTTGCAAATAATGATTGTAAAGATTATGTCAAACTACTTGCGTCTGAAGTTAAAAAGATTAAGAAAAGGTATAAGTAATGTTTGACAATTATGTTAACAAATGAAGACATATTTTCATTGTTCTTACTGGTTATATTGTTGATATTGAATTATTGTTGTTGCGTAAACAGACGTGTAACAGAAGAGGAGTGTAGCTATTGTTCAGCACCGGTTGTATTTCAGGATACAGAAGAAGTTGCTTATTGCCAAGCTGACAAATGCAGCAAAGATGGAGCGGCTCAAAAGCACAAACTGGAAAGGTGTGCTGTTTCTATGACGGTGTGCCCTCTTACTCCATCATGGTTTTGCGTATCTTGTAACAGATGGGTTTCAAACTTGGCACCAGAGAATGTTTTTACACTTCTCAGATACCCTCCAACTGTTGACTCTGAGGAAAGGGTGACACTGATGCATAATGGCTCTTCTAATGGTGAAGTATTGTCGAAACCATTTTGTCCGTTTTGTGGAGTATTGCTGCAACGAATGCAGCCTGAGTTTCTTCTATCTACGTCACCCGTATAGTTCATAAAGCTCCAATGCGCTTTTATGGTGCTGTGCTTCTGGGTCACGTTATGTGAAGGGAACATTGGCCCTTCAATCTGCCTTTGGCAAGAAAACAAGCTGCTATGGGTATCTGAGAACTGTGATGATGGGATGCAGTTGGGACCATGCTGAAAGCCCAAACCTGTTCATGTGTCTTGTTTTGCTCTGCAGAAACAGCCAACTATCTAACTACATCCACTGCAGGTATACTATTTTTCATAATCAGTGATATCTTGGGTTAAAGGGTTCTAGCTGTTCAAACGGGTCAAATGTCAACCAAAGTGTATTGGAACCCTTATTGCCACCTTTATTTTATAAAAAATGGTTATTTGTATATCTTTTGTAATTATACTAAATTTGCATCCATCGTTTATAAAGTTTGTAAACAAAGGACAAAAAAGTATTGGCAAATTATGTGGTATGATCCGTTTTGACCTGTGGTCCAACCCAACGCCCTCGATATATGTATTTATCTAGGCATATTTTATCATGTCCATATGTAGATACTGTTTATGTGTGTATTAGTGTATATACTATGAATGTATTATGTATAGATAAAGATCAAATACTAATACTAATAATAGTACTTGATTAATCTCTTTAGTAAAGTCATAATCGCAAGTGGTTCCTAGTATATAAGAAAACGAAAACATTGGTTCTGTTCCTTTAAGCATTATCGAAACCGAGTGAACAGAATTGTCCTTCAGTATATTAACTTATGGTGGTTAGGATCTGATTCTATCTGGATCACTCTTCACCATCATTTACTTTTGCATGACATAACTCTGGTTTTTCCATGTTTGTCACTGGAGATCCCATAATTGCCTTTTTGGCTTGTCATTTGGCTTTCAACTTTTTAAACATAGATCCAAACCTGAGCCAATGTGCCAGATGTCACTAACATTTGTTATGTTTTTAGATAGCTAATAAGTTGACACATAGAAGAAATTATTGAGCCTGTTGGAGAAAGGTTGGTCATTTATACGGGTTGGAAGGGAATATGTCTGCCAATATTGAAATGAAAAAAAACTTCTTGATTTATTCATGTGTGTGAGTGTGACACATGCAATTTGATCCCTTTTTTCACATTATGTATTTGGTCAGTTTGTAGATATAACTTAATGGTTTAGGCGGTTTGTTTGTCTATTTGCTTTATAAGCCACAAAACAAAGTGAGCATTTGACCAATTTGGATAACACTAGATCATTAGAACAAGTCTTTAACAACACATGACTTGAGGAGCCTTGGCGCTCTAAGTGACGCCAATTTCAGGTGCTCACCAAGTCAGCATAACTTTATATAGCATTTGGGTATCACTAAGCGCCAAGGCTTAGTCAAGTATAGTCTAGTGTTCCTACAATTTGACTTGTGCCAGACATGGTTTAGTGAAGTAGTATAGTCTAGTGCAGCATATGATACGAGTAGCACAAAGACAAGCTATACTGTGTTTTGTCTAGGTCGCCAAGTTTTGGGTTGTGGAAGGTTGATGTCAATTCATATCATGGGTCCGGTTATGATAATAGAAATATATGGCAGTGGTTCGTATTCGGAAAGGAAAATTTGAAAGGAATAATAGGAACGATATAGGGGATCATAACATCTGGTGTAACTAGATCTTGAAACATAAGAATCACTTTTGATCCCCACACATTAGCATGGGGCATGCCTCGAGCCTCTTTATGATCATTAGAAGCCTTTGGTATCTTTGAAAATCATTTTAGTCTAAAGTAAAGAAATACAACTATCATGGAAGAAACCAAAAGGAGTTTTTGAATTGAGAAGTGAAAAAGAGAATGTCACCTTAATAGGCGCAAACAGTTAAAAAGTATATTAACAAGGGTTTCCAAGAACAACCATCATAGTCAGTCATCAATTGCATGCTTTCATGATAACTTTTGCGATTTACAAGGTTGTCGGCAATCATATTAAAACATCAGGTGATGTTATTCTTCAAGTAACAATATAATCAAAAATTACAAGCCACCATTGTAATGTCAAATGGGAGATGTTAAGAGTTTGATGTCTTCTGTGCATCTTTTTTAAACTAGTTTTGTTGTGTTTGTTCTGTTATACTGATTGGATATGACACGTTCTTTGTTTCATTTCATTTGTCTATTGATTGCCACTTTTATGTTGCATTACGAGCCTAATTACATTGGAGACACATGCCAAGGAAAGAATTCCAAA
>JARVZY010000705.1:0-27046 GCA_030686995.1 Artemisia argyi | reverse complement strand
AAAGTTGACGAAAGCCAATTTTGGAAAGCCTACAAAGTCCTAAAATCGCTTTGTAATCATAAGTATAGCCATAAATATTAATAAATAGTTCAAAAAGTGAACAATTACTGGTCAAGACACACCAATTTGACTCGACCCATACTGACTCGTTTCAACCCTATCCCATTTTGACTTGTCTAACCACCATAACGCCCTGTCTAACGGGTCAAAGTTATATGTAACTAATCGGTTCATTTGAAAAACAATTTATCATAACAATAATCTAAATGTCTGTTATAAATGAACCTCAACTAATTTATCGCCTTCTAGCTAAAGAAAATTCATGTTCAAAAAACTAACGCATCATGCCCATTGAAGTTGTGCAGACCACCCTGTAAATGATTAAAGATGTTTATGATATCATAACGGCAAGTCGTAGTTGCAGGTATTAACGCACGTGTAATAAAAAGGAAACATGATAAACCTTTTTTCGCTCCAATTCTGGGAGCGGCAGAAATTGTCTGCACCTAGCAGCTGCAAGTGGTGACTGCATAAATAAAATATTGTCCTTATTTCATTTTTACAGATGAACACTGTAAAGTTAACAATGCAGATAGACTCCAGGACGGATGTGCCATGTTTAAGAAATTCGAGCAGAGCGTACGTACCACTGCATTTCATCAAAATCTGAATCCTGATGAAGTGGGTCCCATTTCAAAAGCTCCAACCTTACATCAGGAGAGAAGATTGCAGGTATACTCAATGACATATACACATCCCTGTAACTCGACGCGTAATCTTTTTTCCACATTCCAAATTTTTCTTTGACAGATGAAAGTTGAGAAAAGTCTTCATTTGCATCACTCAACATCTGTCCAGCTATCTGAAGTAACTGATCCTGGTTTGATTCATATGTTGTGCTTTCACTATCAATTTCACCCGTATTGATTCCCCTTCTATGGAATAATCAGTTTCTATTAACGACATTCTTTTGGATTCTGATCGAGATTTCCGGCGTTGCCGGGACTCTGCTCTTTGCTTCATATCCATACGGCTTTGTTGATTCATGCCCGACCGAATTCGTCTAATTTTACAGAAAGGATGCTTGATTCTTTTGAGGCGTTTGATGCAGCTTGAGCAACACTTGTAGCGGCTTCAACCATTGAGGAAGTTGGGTCGCCTTTGTTGAAAACTGCCATTGCTGCATTAACTGATGCTTCAAGTTCCATTAGCTCGTCATTATTATCAGCTAATCTTCTTTCCATGATAGCTTCTGCACATTCTTTATGAAGCTTCTACATCTGGTACTCCAGTTCCTTAATGAATGGAGCTTTATCCTGAATTTTAAAGCAGAAAATTAATTTGGCTCATTGAGTACAATTTATAGCTATAATAGTTTATAGCTATAATCACCTTTGAAGATATGTCGTATTCAATACACAAACATTCTATTTGTGATGAGGCCATATTAATGATCATGTAATATATCTTAAATACTACTACTCAAATAGCTATAGGATCAACAATAACAAAAAAGAGAAGAAGGAATGGCAACCATTGAATGAAGAGGTTACCTTGCGAACTCAGCTGGAGGGACCTTATCTCCATTGGTAAGCCACCCATCTTGCAGCTTCTTGTATGCTTCAGTAATTTTACCTTGCTTTTCACATAAGATGTGCCTTGCTGAAACCAAAATGAAATTACAAACTTAATAAGTCACATAAAACAGAGGGAATATTCTTTCCACATGAAAAATGGGCAATTAAAGAAGAAAACTTTGACATACATACTGGTTGGATTCATAAACAGAGCATGTGCCAAAGCAATTCAGAGAAGTCTCTAGTCTTCTTTGCTTGCATCTGCCTGTTAAAACCGAGACAAAAAAAAAAAAAAAAAAAAAAAAAAAAAAAAAAAAAAAAAAAAAAAAGTTAATCACTTGGTCAACATATATCGACAATATTAACCGTAACAATTAGCAATAAACAAAACCTGCTACTTCCAGAACTCAATGAGTAACACTTCAAGATACCGGTGAAGTCGTTTAAAGAATGCTGCAGTGAAAAAAAATAGTTCACATAATACTGTTTGGATTTGCAGATATAAGATTCAGAAGCATTTAAGCACTAATTCAGTAAGGTTACGTATATGAATTACAAATGTCAGGCGCATCTCCCTATTATAAAACCAAACACATTTTAAATATCTTAGTTCATATTGTTTACGATTGAAGGGAAAAAATGCGTCCAACAACATTTTATGTTTTCCATCTTGCACTCCTACTAAATGTGAAACGACTGATAGTATCATTGAACAACACTCAACAGCAAACAATTCGCTTATCAACATATATCCTAAACTATATTTCTCTATACCTGAATAGATTTCGCGCCAAGCATTGCATCCAACTTAAACTTCCTCTCACCGACCGACACAAAATCGTCCGACACTCTCCTTACTCTCCTTATATTATAATAGACGCCTTTCTTGTCATAATTATTCAGTCTAATCCTTGCAACAACCTAAAAAAAATACACGATTATCAAATTAAACCTTTAAAATAGAATTTATAAATTAAAGAAATCAATTTCTAGCATTTGTGCAGGACCTAATGTCTCACATCTGATATCACAACATGACTCCAAGCAAGTCAATGTGACCCTGCAAGTCCTCATGGCCGCTTGTTACAGGGTTACGTAGCTGGTTTGAAGCATAAATTAGTTACTTAATTAGGGTCAACGTGTGAAGATAAGCGACATTATTAAGGCATGTTTTTGTTTACCTGCATAGTTATCCGCAAACTCTGTTAGACTCACAATTGCGCTTCCATCATTTTGTCCATCTCAGCTCAGTTTTGGGTTATCTGTATTTGAGACTTGAGAGACACACGTGCACCTGCATATACATACAATTCGCTGTGAATATCCCACAAATCAATCACACGAAAACTCTAAATACGTAATTCTAATAGTTACTTAATTCAAGTATTTATCCTGATAATCGTTTACTCAAATTCACATAAACCAAAAGGTATAACTCGGTTACCCCACCGAATTGGTCAACAACACCATTCTTGGCGGCAACCCATAACAATGATGTGTTTGGTTTTTGCGTCGTGTATGAAAATCGATACACTTAGGTCAATTGGAATGGAATACTATTATACACATGAAACCGGCAAACCACTGCCATGGAATTCCAAAGTTATATTAAGAATAACAAACCTATGAGTAAATTTTTAGCAAACCTCATTATAAAAGACATGAAAAAATCATTACAATATCTAAAAAAAATTCATTACCTGTTCAAAGGCAGATGTTGTCGAAACCTATTCATCCAACAAAAACCCATACGCTGAATTAATTAGCAGCAAGAGAAGTACCACATATCTTATGAATAAGCCATAAGCTGAATTAAGCAACCTGATAAGCCAAAGAAAGTAAGCCAATTTTTTTCACATACCCTAACACCAAATTAAACCATACCAATTAAAGCATAACGAATAAACAAAAAAAATTAGGCAATCACATAAACCCCTGAAACTTATAAAAAATACAAAATTAATAAAAACCCAAAATTAAAGCAAAACCCAAATCTTACCTTCCTTTATGTTGACTTCTTGTTGTGCGTGTGTTATGTGGAGGGTTCCAGAATCTGTGGGAGAGGAGGAAGTTTTTATACCTCTGTTGATGTGAAAATGGGCAAGGACACCTGGCAAGAACACAACCACAAAACAAAGCCCCCTTTCAAATCCATTTTAAAATTGTTTCTCTGGTTCTGTAGCTATACTCAGAACATGCACTGTGGATATAATTTAACCGGATCGGAGCAATCAGATCCATCAGGGTTTTTTTCGGGTGTCGGACCTATGATATAAGAGAGGAGAGGTGAGAAAATGTGAGGGAGACCCGAATAAGATGGGGCAACATTTTTGGGCCTCGGGTTAAAAAATGAAATGGTTGCCTAGGCATCTATGGTGAATAGTACACGGATTTTATACTTAACTTATAATATTACACAAGTTATCTAATAACTTATAATTAGATATTAATATTGCCAAATCATCTTGTAATCAAGTATGATACAACAAAACATGATATACATGAAAAATCTATGAGTCATACTTAGATTTTCTTCATGTCATACATATCTATTTAGACTTTCTAAATAATATATCATGTTATATTAAATTTATTTACCGCACATGTTTCAACAATAAACATTGATTCCAAGGTTGTATGTCTTAGTTTCTAAATCTTTCAACTAAAGTTTCATTCTAAACTAAAACTTAACTTTTAACTTGTATGGAATGTTACCTTTTATATGTTCTATAACATATATGATTTAAGAAATTAAACATAATACTCCCACTAGCTTTTAGGAATACTTAGAAATTATCTTATTTCAATTATAAATCAAAATATGAATTTAATAATTAAACATAAGACTAATCTTCTAGATGCATGCATTTATCCATCCATGGATTGTTGCACTTTGTACACTTCTAAAGATTTATTTGAATTCATAAACTCCTTTTGATTACTTATCGTCCTCGCTCAAGTAATCACTCAAGAAAGAGTTTTGATATTCTATTGTCAATTTCATAAATATGACAATCATAATCTTTATATATTTAATGTTTTTAGAAAAGAATATTCAATCACAGTTAATTGCTCAAGTGTGATTAATAATCTTGTCATAAAACATACATTAAATATGTGTACAACATTGTCCATATGATTTCTATACAAAGATTTAAACCACAAGGGTTACCTTATCTTTGAAAAAACTCATCTTCATTTTCAAGTCTAACTATTAAGATAAACCATATTTCTAAAATTGATTATCTTTATGGACATCATCGTAATCATTCATATCATGTATACTTTATCCAATTTCATATTTGGTAATGTATCATAATGATTATCAGGTTTACAATAATCCTGTAAATCATAGCCCTCAGCATATTAATCAAATATCTGAGATATATTGCTATTCTATGAATGATAATTCCATCATCTTGAGATTTAACATTTAAATATCAAACTTCATCATCATCTTGAGATTTAACATTTAAATGTCAAACTTCATTATGATATTTACTAGTGTATTTTAGAAGATTATGTATCTTGTAATTTTATCTTTTAAAGATCAACACTCCCACTTGCTTTTAGCAATTTTAAGACTATCTTTTAATACTTAGCAAATAAAGAACCAATACAATGTTCTCTTTTGGGATATTACAAATACTTATTTATAGTTCCTAACTTAACTTTGTTAACAACCTCTTCATAAGCAGTTAAACAAATTTAGAACTTCAATTTAAGACTTAATGTGATTCATCACATTCCATCATATGATAATGTCTTATTAATCTTCTATGTTGAAGTTTTATTAAATATGTCCAAGTCATACTCAACATTCTAACCTTGATAACTTTTGGAAGAAAAGAAGTCATAGTTATCTTTAATCAAACAATATAACAAGAGTTTGATTTTCCTAACAGAACATACCATAAACATTTGATATTTCATTAGTATTAATATTGTAAGACAATCTAACAATATTAAAGATAACCATATTCCTTTTGACTTGTCTATTTACCAACTAATTCATTTTAATGGTATAATAATATTCAAGCCAATTACGTGCTTTATAACACAAGTACTTTTTACAAAGTCACTTCATGTCCATGTCTTTACAAGAAAACATAAACTGTTATAATCTCACTATACGTTATAAGTCATTTAACAATTTAATAACTTCATGTATATGTCTTAATTAAAAAACACAACAAGATAACGTCTTACTTTATTATAAGTCTTGTAACAATTAAAAGACTTTATGTTTATATTTTTACGCTGAAACATAAACATGTTTAACTAAAGTAATTATGAACACCATCTTTTGGTTTCAATAGTAATTTCAAGTTAATATATTACTTCACAATAATGTAAACAACATTATTTATTCATTTATTTATGTCATTCCAAGAACACATAAATATTCAGATTGAAGCAGCATTAGATTACTTTATTAATTTATGTCATTCCTTGAATTCATAAATATACTAATTAAAGTAGTCTTGATATCATATTCACACATGTTCTAATAGGTATCTAATTTAGAAACTGCAAATTCTCATAGTTCAATTACATCAGTTGATCTGCTAGTAATGAAAATATGAAATTCACCTTGTTGTTGCAATCTAGTAAGCTCTCACATAACGTAAATTGTAACACCAAGTGTTTCTTGAATTAATATTAGAACATTATTCTCTTACCTTGTAGTCAAGAGAATCCATTAAATCATATCTTTATGAGTTGTTTCTTGCACACATTAAAGTTAACATTTCTCCCACTTGTGCATGGAACAACCTCATATAGTTGATAAACAACACACCATGCATTTGTTTATGTGATCAATGTGATTGTGTCATAGATTTTAGCATAACAAGTAGATGTAGATCAACAATGTCTAGTAAGAAAACGTACAAGATTATCCTTAAAAGTATGATTGTCTACACTTGGAAAGTAATTACCTTTAGCTACCAAGATATCAAAGCTTGTAACTCCCACTGAATTAAAGATCATTGCAATAATTCCTTATTCAGTAATAAGTACACAATACTCCCACTGAATTTGACAACATTGTAAATGTTTCATATCCAGTGATAACAAATATTGTGCTTTTAACTTTCCTACACCTTTAAATGTCCATACGTAACAATTACTTATGCACTAAAGAGTGTATTCTACTACGTGAATGATGGACTATCCACCAAATGCTATTAACTTGAAAAATTGGGCATGCAATTTCTTCCTTAACAGGTCTACCATCTTTCAATGTATGTAGTACCTTTAAAATAGTCAAAACAACTAGTTTGTCTTTAAATATTTTGCAGTAATTAGTCTAGCTTCTAATTATAATAACTCATAAAATGTCATACATAATTTTCTGTTAACCAAATATCATATTTGTTACTTAGAATTTAATCACCGAATGAGGATGATGAAATCCCTATGAAAAATGTACGCAATTTTCTTAACTATTAAAAAATTGCTATGAGTTATATTAGAATTTAGACATATCTAATATTCCTATTATCCTTTCTCATTCATGAAAAGGAATAGGATTGTGTCTCACTCTTCCTTCATAGAAATGAGACTTCTTTTGTCTTTTAAGTAAATATTTCTTAATCAAACATTTGTTTGAAAACAGAACTAGATCAATTTACCAAAGCCCAAAATACGTTTACGGTTTGAACGTTGCATTAATACATTAAAACGAATTACAAAATTCAATTTCAGTATTTTTGATAATTAGATCTTTAAGAAAATAAAATACCCATTGGTAAATATTTATATAAACCGTAGTATTTTCTTAAAGCTGGGATCCAAATTAACATAGTACCATTACATCAGTTGATCTGCTAGTAATGATAGTATTCAACAAGGTAATTGTCGAACAATAATTGTCAATATCATATTGCAATTCCTAGATTTATGGGATTTACAATCACAAAACTTTTGTAATGTAAGCATGTTTGATCCCCATCTTAATGCCTTGAGTCCAAGATCTCACTTCCTACTCAATTTAAGTCGACTAACTTAAAAACTGCAAACTCACAAATCCATCACATCAGTTGATCTGCTAGCAATGAATTTATGAAATTTACCTTTCCATTGCAATCTCGCCAAGTTCTCACATGACGTAAATTACAACTTCAAGTGTTCTTAATTAGATGGCATTCGACTTAATTTTATAAGGGTATTAAATTTTGACATGTAATCAAAATAATGTATGAAGAAGCATGCATACAACTTCATAACATTGGTTTTACAAAACATTTTTATTACCAATTTGCTAAGAGTAAAACAACAAAGTTTTGATTGAGGTATCGGGTTCACCAATTAAAGAATTACCAACAATTATCGTCCACTATATCGTACTTTTGCATAAGCCCGAAAGCTTAGTGTTTCGGATAATCATTGTGGAATTGTGGTTAATTCACCTTTAAGATGACAGTGTACATGTAATAGTTGTTCGGTAAGTCTAATTTACACACAAACGAGCGTTAAGACAGAATGTTGTCTCTCTAAGGCCACAATTTAATGCGTTGCCATCCTTATACCCATCTTATAGTGTGTAAACTTCGGTCGAGCCTATTTAACCATTACGTACAAAAACATCAATCAACCAATCCTTTGAGATTTATTCTTAAAAACCAAAACAATTTCGCCATTATTTAGTCCGTATTATTTTTCTATTCAAAAATTACCCTTTTCGTTTATAAACATGTCTAACACAATTAATAAACAAAAACAAGTAATGTACAATAAAAAATAAAACAACTAAATAAATAAATATACATAATCATAACAATTAAATATGTATAAAACATGTAGCCACATGCAAATCTTATTCAATAGTCCTATTAATAATCAAATCTAGGTGTATAACGTATTAATTCAATCAAGGTTTTCTTCTTCTAGGAAAAAGAGCCACATACATCGATAAATCGATTACATAAGCCAAAATTAAATAAATACCACATAACACATAATTGATTACTTAATATTGGAGTCTTCCCCAATTCGACATCTATTAATAAATTTACATATTTCGATATAACTTAACCATTAATTTATATAAACAATTTAAACTATTTAAATTATCACACAATATAAAAATCCATGCAAATATGCACTTTTTCATGGATTTAACTTAACAATTAACATATTGCACCAAGATCGTTTACTAAAATGCATAACAATTACATGACATCTTAGGGTTTCCAATCATATTAAAAAAAATTAAAAACCAAAACCCTAAAAAACCCTAATTAGGTCAATCGACCCATAAAAAATTTTAGGGTTAGGAATCTAACAAATAAACCCTAAAAACATGTAACTAAATGAATCAAGATCCAATTTTTATGCGTTTCGATAATTAATTACACATTATAACGGCTCTAGATGCCACTGTTGGAATTATAATATCATGACATTCATATATTATAAACCAAACACATCAAGTGAGCATAGCGGAAGCAATTATAACAAGATCAAATAACATGTAATTAATTAATCAATATTTAAATAGTAAACATACCTTTATGATTCTAGCCCGAACAAGAATCAAATGCAATCTTCCGGAACAAGAACCCTAATTAGGGTTTATATGGATTACAAGAATTACCCCTTACCGCTTTTGTAATTCAATCCAAGATACAATCAATAGTGTGATTGTATCACGTTCTTGTACACACGTACTATAACGTATTAAAGTTATGCTAGTAATTAAATCACAAAACTTAAACCAAGACAATTTTTGTTTTACAAAAATCGATCATCCCTTGGAGAGGGAATGATTCGGTCGACCAAAGAAAAGAACAAGGAGAAAAGATTTTAGGTTTTTGTGTGTGTGCACAAGAGTACCAAAAACCTAAACCTTTGATGTGTATTTATACTAGAAGAAACTTAGAGCTCAAGTTTTGTGTGGGTTGGGTAAACCCACTACAAATCCGATCGGCCCTCAAAGGAATGAGGGGATCCGGAATCTTCTTGACTTCTAATTTCATTCTAGTCCTCGTTCTTTTAATTTAACGTCCATTAGTCATATATCTTAAATACTAATAAACGTTTATATGTTTTGTAATAATTAATAAATGAATACAACATTTATATTCAAGTATTAATCTTTAATACTCATACGTAAAGTGTGCAATCCCGTGATCTTAAGTTCGATCCTAACATACGACTACTAAAATAATGTCCATAATCTAACAATAAACATATTTGTATAACATGGTAATCTATAATTTTAGCTAAACTTTTTAGTTTGAGTGACAAACGAAACCTAATTGACCTCATGGTCACATGGTTATCGGAGGCTTGTTTACAAAATCTTTTATATAGCCGTGGCCTTCACGGTATTGCTTATATGCTTTATAGAAAGACTATTAAGCTTGAGTCTCACCCCTTTTAAATATTATTCACTAACATATCAACCAATCTTGATCATTCTTTAATGATACGCATGTTGCGTTCTAGCTATATGTGGTACACCTAGGCATTAAGAACAAGGCGCCCGATAATACTCCAGACTAGTTTACCTTTAGAACGTTGCTTTAAGTGGTTTATAATGTTGTCCAATCTTTCGAAACCAAGTCCATATTAGCAAACTTCATCTTATTTCACACTTGGATGAAATTTACGTGGGTTTGACCAAATTGTTTCAATTTTGATTTTTTATTGAGTAATAGGATTAGTACATCTATCCTACCCAGACAAAATTGGGCACTCTCATTGGTCTGATTTCAATTGGTCTAACCTTACTTTTCAACATTTTAAAAATATTGTATTATCGAAGAGATCATGGGTACACAATTATATGCTTAAAATAAGAGCTTTGCTACATCCACAAAAACATCCATAAAAAACATCAACAAAAATATGTTGTCATGTTTTGATTGGTTTTGTTTGTTACATTTTCTCTCTCTCTTCTCTGATTAGGCTAATCACACATGGACAACACATTTTTATGAATATTTTGTGAATGTAGAAAAACTCTTAAAATAATTATCAATTGTACATTTGCAGTTATGATTGTCTAGTATTATGACTTGTTGTATCATTTTGTTGAGATGTGGGATGTATTTTACCACAGAATAAGAATCATTAGACTGGGTGTAACGGTGACTGGTCACCATTATCACATTATTGTCGATTCAGATTTCTCTCTCTACAACTAATTTCATGACCAACTTAGCCTAATTATGACCGTCATCCTTTTTTTTCATTTTATTTTTTTAAATACTAAAATTAAAATTAAAACAAATTATATTAATAATTCAAATAAAATAAAAAACATTACAATAAAATTAGTGTTGATTTGTTCGATGTCAAATGTGTTCCACACTTCCACTAAATCAGCTTTAAGGCTAAGATGGGTTTTCTCATTTACTAAATCTCTAACAACTTGTAACTTTTTTTCATGCGTTCGTACGAGATCATCATCTGGATAAAAGTCGGGAGAGATTGTCCTCTATTTGTCTTTTATAATAATATTATGTAATATGATGCATGGTACACAATATCCGTTACTTTCTATAGCAACATCAGTTGTGTGAGAGTTTTTATTATAGCCAATTTTTTTTCTTAGCATGCCAATCGTTGGTTCCACATCTTTCCATGTTACTTCATGCGCTTGCGTATGTGATATTCGCTTGATATCATTTGAGCGGTGGCTGTAAAAAAGACTTAACAAGAACAACTAATTCCGGATATATCGCATTAGTAAGATAATACCCTCATTTATAAGTGATAAGGCGAAAAGTGAACCACTTTTAAGGGGTCATTTAAGCCCGGATTCGAGATTATTTGATCAAATATTGCCCTAAATTGTTCCTTTTGTCATTTTAGGTACTTTTAGAGAGAAATCTGGAAAAGGAAGCATTTTGGATGTTTTTGTAGCATAAAAGTGAAGAAAACGGCAAAGTCTCAATTTTCCTTGCTGGGAACAGTACCTGACGGCGTCAAGAGTCTCCAAGTGACGGCGTCAAGAGTTACAAAAGAGGTGGAAGTGGAAGATACACGTGACGGTCCAGAGTGTTTTCAAGCATAGGAGATGACGGCGTCACCTAGGCCGTCATGGTCCATTTGTTAGAGACGGCCCAGAAGAAATTCCTACATGACGGCGTCAAAATCAGATCTAGGCAATACGTTTTTTTATTAAGACGGCGAGTTGACGGCGTCACAAATTCCTTCTTGACGCCGTCACCCTGTAAAATCTATATATAGTTTTCCAAATTTCATTCTTTGTGTGCAACTTTGAGGGAAAAACCCTAGATCGAATTTTCCAGCTATTTCAAGGGTTTCAACCCTTTGAATCTTTCATGTTCTATTAAAGATAAGTACTCTTTCAATTCATTCAATATGTCTATGTGTTGTTTGAATATATCTAACGCTTGCCTTCAATTTAACATGCTAGGCTAGATTTCTTTTGTGTTTGCTTAGATGTAGTGAAACCTAGTTGTTAATTATGGGTTGATTGTTTGTTTATAGTTGTTACGGATGATTGTATTCGATGTTAGGCTTAAGAAAACTGGCAGACTTCCGTTGGTAACTTGCTTGAACGTCTTAAGAAACATGATCAGAGGTGTACTACGATTTTTGGTTGTATTTAATGCGTAGGAGAATTCTAATGATCCCATGTTAGGAGCTTCTAACGGCTCGACATAGGAGTGAAGTAGGATCCTATAGAGTTATGGAATATTGTACACGGCCCTACGACTAGTATTAAGGAATATGACCCGTCATCCATGCAATTGTAACAAGCTATCAACCTGTAAAAGATATCTAGGGAGTAATGAAACCTAAGTAAACACAACTTTCCCCATCATTGTTTACACCACTAGTATAATTAGATTTATTTTCATTTTTATTATTTTATTTTGATTGCATCTTTAGTTATTGGGTTAGTTGGCTAGCAACTAATTTCACCTACTCTTCCAAAACCCGAGATTTTACTTGCTTTTATAAAATATAAAAATACAAAAAGAATCATCCCTCACCTCTAGACTTAGTTTAGGAGACTTTCTAATCCTAGCGACACTATTCCTGAGTTGAACGATCAATCCCTCGGTACTTGTCACTATACTATACTACAACGATCAGGTACACTGCCTGGTGGGGGTTGTAAGCTTCTCGAGATCCCTCGAGAGGTAAAGCCTGGTGCGATTCCCACGTATCATGTTTTTGGCGCCGTTGCCGGGGAATAGTTATTGTCTAGGTTAGGATTTCTTTTTATTAGGTCTACTTGCTAGATTCCTTTCTAGTGAGATTTTGTTTTTATTTTTAGGTTTTCCTTAGTCTATCTCATTTCTCTTGTCTTTGTTCGTAACCTTTACCATCCGACATCATGTAAGGTAGTAACATCTTTGTACCCATCAACCCACCACTACCAAACCCACCTCCTAGGCTCCGAACCTTAGTAGAGTATTCCCGTCCTAGCCACCAAGGCTCTCAAAACACTATTGAGCTCACTCAAGGAGCCAATGTGTCCCCCTTGCGATCCGACACCATCCGGTTGGTGCAAAGCGGATGTGCATTCCATGGACTTCGTTCCGAAGATCCTAATCAACATCTCAAGGATTTTCTTAAAATCGTAGATTCTATAGACCTTGATGTTACAACTAGAGAGTTGATCCGATTACGCCTATTCCAATTCTTTCTACGTGATCAAGCTAGTCAATGGCTTGAACGTTTACCCGCGGGATCCATCACCTCATGGGATGATCTCACCACTCGTTTCCTTGCTCAATTTTTCCCACCGGAGAGAACTACCAAGCTTAGAAATGATATCTTGATGTTCCAACAACGTCAAGGTGAAACTCTATACGAAGCATGGACTCGTTTCAAGGACTTACTCCAAAAAGTCCCTCATCATGGCATATATCTTTGGCTCCAAGTCCAAATCTTTTATGACCATATCGATCTCTCCACAAGGCGAACCATTAACCAATCGGCCGGTGGCAAGCTACGTGATCTAAGTGTGGAAGAATCATGGGAACTCATAGAAGATCTTGCTCTCTATGACAACGAAAGTTGGAATGATCCCCGTGATTTGAACAAAATGGTCAAGGCAATATCTTTGTCTTCGAACAATTCTAGCACTCCCGACCGTAGGATCATGGAACTTGAGGACCAAGTCAAGTTTCTCATAAAATCTTACAAAGCTCCTAAGAATTCAAGCCAAGTGAACAAGATCACTTCTTCATGCGAATTATGTAGTGGTCCCCATGACACTCGTGATTGCGTAGAACTCCCCGGACAAGCTTTTGTGGACTGTGCATCCTCGCGTACCGACGAAGCGGGAGATAAGTGGTACACTTTCAAACCCAAGCCAAACCCTTACGATGATTCCTACAACCCTTCTTGGAAAAATCACCCGAACCTTAGGTGGAGACAAAACCAAAACATGCCCCAAAACAATACTTCCAATCCACCAAATCGTTACCAACCAAACGGTCCACCCTCTAACCGTACTTTCAACAACAATCCTTCTAACAACTATGGTAGTACCAACAATCTTGAAGGGTTGATGTCCAAGTTTATGGCATCTCAAGAAGCTCGCATATCTAAGTTTGAAGCCGATTTCAAACAAAAGTAAAGCGAGATGACTACCAAAATAGACACATTGTTGAAAGTTCTCAATGACCGAGAAATGGGAGCACTCCCAAGCGACACGGTCAAGAACCCGGAACTAAACGTTAATGCCATATCATCGGTTTCGTCACCTACTTCTTGTCCACAATACTATTCGTTCAAAGCAATGAACACGTGTTTCAAGCAAACCTAAATTCTTCAAAAGGACAAATTGAATAAAACATCTGATATCAAACTGGTCAATAACATAGTTGAAACACCTCCTACACAAGACCTTGACGATGAATTCAAGGAGCTCCATCTTGAACGCCCCGTCATTGATGTCTTAGCCCGTGCTCCTTACTATAGTGCCCCACTAGAAAAATATGAGAAGTTTAAATTGGGTTAAAATGGGACCACCTTCGTTCAAAACAAATTGCCTAAGAAGCTTGATGATCCGGGTATATTTGTTTTGCCTTGTAAGATAGGAAAATCTGAAGCTTTCGACACACTAGCCGACTTAGGATCAAGCCTCAACTTGATTCTCTTATCCCTTTTCACCACTCTTAAGCTAGGAAAGTTAGAGAATATGGAAGTACTAATTGGTCTAGCGGATGGAATTATTGTCCATCCGGTCGGAATGATCAAGGATGTAGTGGTTCACGTAGGAAAGTTAACTATCTTAGCGGATTTTCACGTCCTAGATATGGTTAGTGATACTACATGCCCGTTGTTAGTAAGAAGAGGATTTTTAGTAACCGCTAGTGCCATGATAGATTGTAAGGAGTATAAGATAGCGGTAGGAGAGGGTATACTTGGTCGGTTTATGATGTTAGGAAGCATAGCTACGATTGTGAATACGAACCGATACCACATTGGGTAGAGATGAATAGGAGACCATCTAGATATGGGCCTTGGATAGAAAGAAACTTTATAGGACCTCAACGCCCATTCTATCTAGAAAAAGATTTCATCGATAAAATACATTCGGTGGAACAACTCATAGTTAGAGATGAGGAACTAGACCCTTTTGAGGATCCCCTAGTCTTTAGGAAAATGATTGAGTTCTTATGCATAATGCCTATCAACATAGAGATGAACAAGTGGAAAAGGGATAGGGATAAGTGTAAATGGAAGTGGCACAAGCCACCTAAGGAAGGTGACGGATCATGGCATATGAAGATGATTTTATATGATCTGGAAGGAGAAAATTTTGAGAGGTCATACCGTACCAAGAAAACCGATAGGAAGTTGAAACTTAAGTTTGATCCCAAAGATGTCCTCAATGAGGATCTCACCCATATAGGAAAGCCCATGACCTTGAGTCTAGCTACAAGACTCGTAAAATAAAGAAAAGCACTTCTTGGGAGGAACCCATGTTTTGTGTGATTTTTATTTGTTTGATTGTTATTTGCTTCCGTATGCATTCTTTATTTTTATTGTTGGTAGATCATGTTTCGAACTACATTGTGAAAATGCTTTATTTTGTTGTTTAACTTTGTCTTAACTTCATATAAAGGTATTTTGCAAAAGCTAAGTGTAAGGAGAAACCCCAAATTTGTTATTAAGAACGAAATTGATCTTGATTCGCCACAATAAATAAATGAACATGTGTATTAGTACTTGTTAGAGTCAAATGCTTGTATCGAGTCATAATGATATTTTGCAGGATTTTCCAGGAAGTAGGACATAAGTTTTTCCAGAAATTTTCCGGAAACTTAACGTAAAGATTTCTGCAGGTCACTTCTGACGGCGTCATGAATTAATTCCTGACGGCGTCATGTGTAAAATTATGGAAATTTTGCGAGTTTTATTTTTCTAACGGAGTCTTAAAGTTTTTGTTAATTCTTTAGTTTTATAAACTCCAGAAAATCTGCAAACATTCATTCCACAAGCATTATATCTTAAATTGTTTTCTAGGACTTGTTAGTATATATAGATTACCGCTGATTTTACACGAGGTTGCCTTGTTTGTTTTCTCAGGTTTAACAGATTATATATGACATGAAGATGATTTATTTTTCTAGAAGGGAAGCTTTGAATGTTCATTTTCTTGGAGGAAGATCTAACCTTGTTACCACACTATCCACACCGAACGAATCAGGGGAGTATTTGCTTTCATTCTTTTACCTATTTCACATTTACATTCTTTAATTGAACATTGGGGACAATGTTCATCCTAAGTGTAAGTGGAGGGTAAATGATGATACCTTATAGGATACTATTGCACTTGAGTTTGTTTGTTTGATGGTAGATGTGTAATAAAACTAAGAGAAATACTTGTTAGTGTAATTTTAGCGCCAAATTTAAAGTTTTTTACAATATTTAGGAGTGAAACTTTAGACTTAGCAAGCGTCTCATGGATAGGAGTTGTATGACTAGCACAAAACCGTACTATTCAGAAAAATTTTCCACCCAAATATATGAGGTTCGCCTTTAGATTTGATAGGAAAAGCATTCATTATTAGTGCTTATGAGTGTACCGGTAGCATTTAGATTCTAGAACTTGCGTTAGTGATGCATCCCGAGACCGCTAGTGAGACTACATTCGTGTGGTAGGATTTACTACATGATAAGAGGCATTAGGATCACCCTTGTGTTTAAACCCGTGTCATAATTACTTGACCATTTAAGTCATATTACTTGGCTAGTAAAGTCAATTAATTTTTTCCACACCTTAGCGTTGTACTCATTTTTAGTACACGAAACCTCTAGTACACCCCTCCGAGCCTATCTTTTCGTTTCTAACTTTAAGCATCTTACTTAAAGGAAGAATTTGTTACAACCCACCCAAATGTGCAACCAAATCGCCTTAGCCTTCCGTGTATGCACTCGTCTTTAGTGCATTATTGTTATATGTTTAAACCCTTAGTTAATTATCTAATTGATTACATGGTTGCTAAGTCGAGTCATATATTGTACATATTGTTTTGGGACGATTAGGACTCATGGGTAAAGTACTTGTGTTATGGAGTAATGGGGAAGAACATCATATATTACCCTCATATGTGCGTTAATCTTAAAAAGTACTCCAAGTGTTTTGATTATCTTGATTCGAGTCATTATATTAGTTTATTTTAAAGTATGTAAACATTCAAGTGTAAGGGGAATGTACATTCCCTATGATGTATTATTTTGGATGGTAGGATAAAAGTGTATGAAAAAAAAAAAAAAAAAATCGAAAAAATAAAGAAGAAGAAAAAAAAATAGAAAAAGAAAAGAGAAAAACATACGGACTACCATCTCGTTTCATTCTATGTTTGTTTTAAGTTTTTGTTATTTTTGATTTATTAGCTTAAGTTGAGTCTAGTCTTGGCTTTGCAACGTTATATTGTACATGTAATTAACCAAGATGATTAACTCGCCATCAGTAAATATTGCCTTTATCCAACAAAAGCGTGTTTTCCATATCCCTACACCTAACGTTATAACCCTTTTAAAAGACCTCTTTGATAGTTTATCCTAGGTGCTTACGCCAAGTGGTGGAGGTTTGATCATTTCCTAAGCCTATGGTAATCTATTTTGCTATGACAGGTAGTGAGAGATGTTTTCCTTTTCCATATTGTGATATATACTTTATTACACCCGAGAGTTGTGAGTATCTAAATACTATTTGTGAGGTGATAGTGTATGACCTCCGTGCTTGCTTTTGGTTTTTAGTGGAACGATTATTTGTTGTAATTACTTTTATATTAGTGTTAAATGACCCCTAACTTGTATTTTGATTAGAATAAAAGCGCATTTATTTGAGGACAAGCAAATCTTAAATGTAAGGGTATTTGATAAGGCGAAAAGTGAACCACTTTTAATGGGTCATTTAAGCCCGGATTTGAGATTATTTGATCAAATATTGCCCTAAATCATTCATTTTGTCATTTTAGGTACTTTTAGAGAGAAATTTGGAAAAGGAAGCATTTTGGACGTTTTTGTAGCATAAAAGTGAAGAAAACAGCAAAGTCTCAATTTTCCTTACTGGAAACAGTACCTGACGGCGTCAAGAGTCTCCAAGTGACGGCGTCAAGAGTTACAAAAGAGGTGGAAGTGGAAGATACACGTGACGGTTCAGAGTGTTTTCAAGCATAGGAGATGACGGCGTCACCTAGGCCGTCATGGTCCATTTGTTAGAGACGGCCCAAAAGAAATTCCTACATGACGGCGTCAAAATTAGATCTAGGCAATACGATTTTTATTAAGACGGCGAGTTGACGGCGTCACAAATTCCTTCTTGACGCCATCACCCTGTAAAATCTATATATAGTTTTCCAAATTTCATTCTTTGTGTGCAACTTTGAGGGAAAAACCCTAGGTCGAATTTTTCAGTTTTTTCAAGGGTTTCAACCCTTTGAATCTTTCATGTTCTATTAAAGATAAGTACTCTTTCAATTCATTCAATATGTCTATGTGTTGTTTGAATATATCTTACGCTTGTCTTCAATTTAACATGCTAGGCTAGATTTCTTTTGTGTTTGCTTAGATGTAGTGAAACCTAGTTGTTAATTATGGGTTGATTGTTTGTTTATAGTTGTTTACGGATGATTGTACTCGATGTTAGGCTTAAGAAAACTGGCAGACTTCCGTTGGTAACTTGCTTGAACGTCTTAAGAAACATGATCAGAGGTGTACTATGATTTTTGGTTGTATTTAATGCGTAGGAGAATTCTAATGATCCCATGTTAGGAGCTTCTAACGGCTCGACATAGGAGTGAAGTAGGATCCTATAGAGTTAGGGAATATTGTACACGGCCCTACGACTAGTATTAAGGAATATGACCCGTCATCCATGCAATTGTAACAAGCTATCAACCTGTAAAAGATATCTAGGGAGTAATGAAACCTAAGTAAACACAACTTTCCCCATCATTGTTTACACCACTAGTATAATTAGATTTATTTTCATTTTTGTTATTTTATTTTGACTGCATCTTTTGTTATTGGGTTAGTTGGCTAGCAACTAATTCCGCCCACTCTTCCAAAACTAGAGATAAAAAAGAATCATCCATCACCTCTAGACTTAGTTTAGGAGACTTTCTAATCCTAGCGACACTATTCCTGAGTTGAACGATCAATCCCCCGGTACTTGTCACTATACTATACTACAACGATCAGGTACACTGCCTGGTGGGGGTTGTAAGCTTCTCGAGATCCCTCGAGAGGTAAAACCTGGTCCGATTCCCACGTATCAATAAGTCATATCGTTAGCCATAAAAAGGAACCTCTAGTGTTTTCCTATCTTTGAGATCGTCGAAAATAGGCGATTGCCGTATAACATTGATGTCGTTGTTTGCTCAGGAAACACCAAAGAACGCATGTCAAATCCACAAGTCTTGTGAGGCAACCGCTTCCAATAAAATGAATGGATGTGGCCCGTGATCACACCTACAATCATGGGCGGAGCCAAAAAATTTTTGTCGAGGGGGCACAATTTTATAAATTTTAGAAACTACACTATAAATTGGTACACAAGGGGGCAAATTATGGAAAAAGCCAAATATTTTTGAAAATTTACGCTACATTTTTTTTCGCTAGGGGGGCACCTGCCCCTTGTGCCCCCTTGTATCTCCGCCCATGCCTACAATATTAAACACGATATGCATTTGAGCAATTTGCCCACGCCCAACCCGTACAATAAATGCTTTCTAACATCGTGAAAGGATTGAGTCTTTGACATCAGTATAAGTAGGCCTTCTCGAAAACTCGTCTCCCTACAAGTCCATAATACCCTTACAGAAAGCTTGGAGAGAATCATGAGAAGTTTCCTTACCTATTTGCAGATATTCGTATAGAGCATCAGGAACGATGCCATATGCCAATTGACGAATTGCAGAGGTACACTTTGTCAATGAGGAAATGCCAACTTTTCTCCTACAATCACTACTTTGTTGAAAATACGGCACATTATCAGTTAATTCTCCAAACAATGCGTGTGAACAGTCTTTGGCTCATTTGAAACCACTACCGGAATAATTTTTCGTCATACATTGAGTTTTTAGAGAAGTAAGCGAAAACTAGACTATCATGAGCATCATAAAGATCTCTATCTATCGTGTTTCGTGGGATTTTTGGGATTGTAGAAGTGGAAGCGTGAATAAGCATGACAACATCTTTTAATAAACTCTAGATTGACACTGCTAACTTCGTCTTCTTCATCCGATGACGGAAAAAAAAATGATCGGAATCCATTTGTTTAAGTTGAGAAGTATCAAGCTATTAATAAGGTACATTTATTTAAAGTTTTAAAAAAATATTTATTTATTTATTTATTTTGAAGTTGAGCGACAACTTCGACTGGGCTATTACGGCCGGTCTTAGTTTGTACTCCCTCCGTCCCATATTAAATGTCATGTTGGACTTTTCAAATTCTTTATTTCTCAACTTTGACTTTAAATATTTGTCTTTGTGTAATATAATACTTGATACAAAATACATGAATGGATTAAGTTTTAAATGTATTTTCATTGTGTATAAGTTTTATCAAATACTATATAACACAAGCAAAAATATTTAAAGTCAATATTGATAAAGAAAGACTTGAAAAGTAAAAAATGGACATTTAATATGGGACGGAGGGAGTAATAAACTATAAAACAATTTAGTGAAATTATATTTTAGCAAAGAACATGTCAGCATCTCAATGATATTTTTTTGATTGTCTGATGCATGACTAAAGATAATCAAAGGTAACATAATTGAGGTATCCATAGTTTACGATAACAAAGATATGTGATTAAAGATATATCATTTCATTTTTTTAGAAGAAAAAAGAAATGCATAAACAAAAAATTGGCCCATGCAGGTCTCGAACCTGCGACCTTCGCGTTATTAGCACAACGCTCTAACCAGCTGAGCTAATAGGCCTTTTGATATTTTTCAGGCTCTTTAAACATATTACCACTTTATTTTGTTATAGTGTGAAATGAGCCATTTTTTGTTTTGGTAACTCATGGGATTCATCTGGCCGGTTTCATATCATAGAAAACCTTAGCTGATTTTTTTTTTTTTTTTTTTTTTTTTTTTTTTTTTTTTTTTTTAAACTAGGATAATATTTAACCCAAAACACACCTTAATAATAGATTACCAGAAAAGATTTTACAATTTATTATGGGTTCTCAGTGTTATAATATTGTATCCTAATGTAAACAGCTTAAATATTGTCCTTATAGCATAATAGAGTCCATGATTTGGTTTTTAATATAATTGAAGGTTGGCCCATTTCTACTGTTTAATGAGAAAGGTTGCAACGATACGTTGATAAGGATGTAATATTAATATCATCAATAAGACCGACACTAATCTTAGATTAATTAGAACTATACTCTCTTTTTTTTTCTTTTTTTTTTCCTTGCTTTATCTAGAAGACAATTAGGATAAAAAGAATTCATTATGATTAAAGAGTGGCCAAGCTACCACTATGACCACAAAATGAGCGGATTAGTTTTTGCTTATGGTACAACTAAAAGTTTGTTTTAATAACAATAGTATTAAATAAGTTCCGGAACTCTTTTTGTCTCCATGATTGGTCGAAGGTGTGCGTAGCTCGACTGCACAAGTGTTCATAAATGAATGAACTGACTACACGCTGTCAATTGGACACTCCATATATATGGCTTGGACACAAAACTGATGTAATTATTTTCTGGTGAGACATAAGGAATGTCAGCTTCAACTAACTTGCGGTTGCTGGCTTTAGCCGTAAATTTGCTGTGCATATTAACATATAGTGCTCTCTGCTTTGTCAAACAGTGTTCCTTTAAGGATGATAGAGCCCATTAACTAGTTTTCCAAACAACTGAAGGTTGGCCTAAAATGTAAATAGTTGGCCTAAATAGTTTAGGAATTTCTATACCCGGGTCAGAACTTTCAAACCACAACAAAACTAGTAAATCCTTGGATTTATAGATTGGGCTAAATCCTTGAAACATTTTCAAATCGGCTTGATTTTATAGACTGGGCTAAATCCTTGAAACATTTCATTATCTTTGATCTTGTCTAGTTGGTTCAATGTAAGTTTTGGGTTGGATTTCAGACATTATACTTAACAAACGGATGAGGGTTTGTTTGTTCGTGTTACCCGGGGAGGGCGAGGGTAAGTTATATATGCGTGAATGACTGAAAATAACTTCTAAAAAAAGTAGTTTATTTATATAGCAGATCCTAATAACTTAATTTAAGTGCAAGCAAAACTGCAGAGCATTGCTCTTCTTCCTTCTTTCTTGCGGTTCCTAATTTGCTTTTCTGCTAAAATACAGTTAGGAACAAACGAACATTCATCAACCAATAACTCTATGGTACGGATCGAGTCTTTAGACCCACAAGCATTGAAGAGTAGACATGTACCATTATTATCAAAGACTAGTAGATAAACCTTACAGTTATGCTTTGACTAAAGGAGCTGCACATTCTTTGTGGTACAGCCTTAAATTTGTTTATCATCAAAAAGTTTCATTTTTTACAAAAATATAACCATCATAACCCAAGGCTGAGTGGCATCAACATATATACTTCGATAAAAAGTTTGAGACCAAGTATGTAGTTTTTGAATTTCCCTTTAGAAAAGGGAGTTACATTTGTGTTCTTTTCTAATCGACCCGCCTTGCAAATGGATTTCAGTATAATCCAATAGGATCGATACATCTTATTTTTTGGGCAAAAGATATATAGACTAAAGATCTCCAATCAGGTTGGAAAAAATATATATATAATGATAATAATAATAATTAAAAAAAAAAAAAAAAAAAGAAAAAAAAAAAAAAACGTCTAGTAACAAATCAACATTGTCGTTGCCATTATTACTACAAATCACACATATACAATGATAACCTGACGGTTGGGTAGGTACACAATTGAGAATCCGATGACTGACAAAGCTTAGCTTCAATCCCTAATCGGAAGGGTTTTAACTTGATTTTGGAAACGTCTCACAATACATCAATACTAAACAAGCTTTAATTCACACATCAACAACAGGTTTGGACTTCAGTCATTATACATTTACAAATGGACGCGGGCAAGTCTTAAACTCACGTGTACATGGCCAAACCGGGGTATTCCATGACTGTTTCCGAAGCCTTCCCGTGGCCACCCGAAGATGTGTTCATAGACCACTTTGGTGGTGGTTAGACCTTAGTCAATCGTAATTATACTTCACAAAGCTTAGTTATATATATGTGTGAATCACTGAAACTAACTTCTAAAAAAAGTAGTTTAATTATATAGCAGATCCTAATAACTTTAATCTAAGTGCAAGCAAAACTGCAGCATTACTCTTCTTCCATATCTTTGCTAAAATCATCAACCAACTCTATGGTACGCATCGAGTCTCTAGACCCACAATAATCATGACTAAAGAGTAGCTAAATACCACTGCTATGAAAGACACGTAGATATTCATAAACCTTACAAATATACTTTCAAATCAAGTCACTGAATGAACTGGACATTGTTTGTGATACAGCCTGCCTTTGTTTATCGACAAAAAGTTTCATTTTCTACAAAACCATAACCATCATAACCCAAGGCTGAAAGGCCTCAACATAAGTACTTCGATAAAAAGTTTAAGACCAAGTACGTAGCTTTTGAAGTCCCCTTTTAAAAAATGGAGTTACATTTGTGTTCTTTTCTAGTCGACCCGACTTGCAATGGATTTCAGTATAATCCAATGGGATCGATACATCATATTTTTTAGGCAAAAGATATATAGACTAAAGATCTCCAAACAGGTTGGAAAAGTTTTAAAAAACACAGATAAACGTCTAGTAACAAATCAACATTGTTGTTTGGCTGAACAAAGGGCCATTATTACTACAACTCACACATTTAAAGTGATAAAAGGAGGGCTAGGTAAACCACAATTGATAATCCGATGAATGACAAAGCATAGCTTCAACCCTTAACCAGAAGGATTTTAACTTATTTTTGGCAAAGTCTTAAATTACATAAATACTAACCAAGGTTTAATTCACACATCAACAACAGGTTCATGAATTACAACAGATACACAAAGCACAAAACATCTCACAATAATAACAATCGGTATTCAATCAAAATACCAAGCCGATCAAAGCCCACACGGGGAAGACAAACAAGAGAACGATACCAATTGTGTTGGCAACACCTTTGTCCTTGGTGAATGCATTCCTGAACCCTCCAGAAGCTCTGATATGTTCCTGAAGCAGATAGCATCCGATAGCCAAGCAGATAATCACACCAATCCACCCTGCTCTTACATAGCCAGCAACAAAGCTTGGAGCTATCACAACCAGCATAAGGATTGATCCCGGCAAGTACAAGGAGTCTGCATCATTTCACAGTCACATTTAAATAATCATCTTTATGTACCAAGGTTTTATTGAGCAACCCGACCTTGTTTATTTATTGAGTTCAAGCATGAAAATGATGTTATTGTAGGATTACTTATATTAAAAAGAATAAGTAAAAAGTAGATTTTCATTAAAAAATCACCAACTTTTTTCAAGTCAAATCTCAAAAAAAGTTGTGAATCCCTTAAAAAAATGGTTGAGTATAGCTTTCTTTTTTTGGCAAAGCAGATTAATATATTCATAAAACATCAACAAAGTTTAAGCAATTAGTACAAAACACTTGAACAATAGATCCAATTTTCAACTACAAAAGGTAAATTTGAAAGTAGATCTTATTAAATGAGTTTTCTTATGTGTATTCAAGCTTTTTTGATCTGATCTACTAATATATCAAAATAAATAAATAAATTTGGGGATGATTGAAATAACATCAAATTTAATCCTAAACTCACCTTGAAAATGATGAGGAAAGAACAACCTCACTATGACTCCAACCAAAAGAATCCACCTTCCAATATCACTCCTAAATCAACCAAAAAAACAAAACATATAATCAAAAAACACAAACAAAAAAACATGTACACAAATGATCATATCTTACTAAAACACTCACCTCAAAATCCCAAACAACCAATTAGGAAATGTCAAGAAAATATAAGGAACCAAGAGTGATGTAAGCATGTTGGTCCTCCAGTTTGTTCGATCCAACACCAACAAATAACTACATAAAAAAACACAACAAAACATCTTAGATCCAATCTTGAAAACATTAAAAATAAGACAAAGATTCATAGTTTGTTTGAACTATCCTGTTAGGCCGCGTACATCTGAGTAAAAAAATCCTGAACAAAAACTTAGCAAAATATTTATATATATATATATATATATATATATATATATATATATATATATATATATATATATATAAACCCCCTCATATGTTTAGCCGTTTATTAATAGTTTGTTTGACTTACACAGCTGCGATACACGCGAACCATTGAAGGATGGTGGTAATAAAACCACCACTAACACCAAGCTTGATAACGTGATCAGCAAGGTTTCTAGTAGCAAGACTGATTTGTTGTAAATCAGAGTTGATTAATGACGTTGCTGCTGCTGAGGCTGTTGGATCAGTTGACATCTTTAGGTAGTCACTTACTCCTTTCAACATTTTGTTTGTTATGAGTTGTGTGATCAGGAATGAGATATTTTCAAGAGGAAGAGATGAGTCATGTGCTTAAATAGTACCTACCAACTTAACAAATTTTACTGACCGTTATGTGGATGTGATGATATAATAAAATAGAAAGATTGCTGGATCTTTTATCTATATGTTTCTATTAATAATTATATGGGTATCATCTAGAATATATTCTTAGTTTCAATAAAAAAGAAAACATAGAATATAATCAAGAAATGGTTAAAAAGATGTCGTTTAACAAGAGTAAAATACACCGTTTGTCATTTTATTTGTACCCAATATATACGCAGAGTCTTAAAAGAAAAATAAGTACGCCCAAAGTCTCTACTGTACACTTTTTAACATGTGTTAAAAAAAAATCTATCAATTTAACAGGTGTTAACCCGGTTAACTGCTCCTCCCGTAAGACATCTTTCAGTCTTAGTTGAGCATTCCAAAGCAGCTGATACTACCCAGTATTATATGAGCTTTACTCATTCTATAGATTTATGGGAATACTATCTGTATTTCTCTTTTATAAAAATCTTCCTTTCCAAATATCCGTGATATTTGAATGTATCGCATGTGAGGTCCACACCTTGGTGTTTTTCAAGACTCGTGGCAGACAGCCTTTAAGACGTTTCTCGTAAATTAATTATGCGGTAGAAATGCTTCTTTGATTCCGTTATCCAAGATAGTCTTTCAATCAAAGTTTCTTGTTACTTTGAACTTCCATCCTAGATGAATTGCATCAAAATTCATCAAGCCTAAAGGCTTTTCAAGCATTTCATTCACTTCACCAGTTCCTCTTCTTCCCTTTGGTTAAACCGATAAATTGTTGTCATGGTTTACAGATTATATTTGGGATTACTCAGAGTTTCTCCAAAACTTTATATTCGAGATTTTAAAATATGAATGATGACAGATATGATAAATTTCAGAAATAAAATGTTTAAAACCTAAAACATTAAACAAAATTTAAAACAAGCCCTGAAACGGGCGACAATCAGTTTTAAAAGTAAAGACATAAATTCAAATTTATTTTAAAATCCTAAATCCCAAACACATGCACAAGCCCGGCTGTCATCTCCTACAATGGATTTTAGTATAGTCCAATGGGGTCGATACATTATATTTTTGGGGAAAAGATGTATAGACTAAAGATCTCCTATCAGGTTAGGGAAAAAAACATCTAGTAACAAATCAACATTGTCGTTTGGCAGTACAAATGGCCATTATTACTACAACTCATACATATACAATGATAAACCGACGGTTGGGTAGGTACACAATTGAGAATCCAATGAATAACAAAGCTTAGCTGCAACCCTTAAGCAAAAGGATTTTAACTTGATTTTGGCAAAGTCTTAAAATACATCAAATACTAAACAAGGTTTATTTCACACATCAACAACACGTTCATG
>JARVZY010006669.1:0-15000 GCA_030686995.1 Artemisia argyi | reverse complement strand
CCAGAATCTGAACAGAAAATAGAAATATCAGAAAAAAAACAAGTAAAAATTGATTCAAATAATAGGTTAAAGTTTTCATTGAACGCAATTCTAACTAATCCTAAGCGCGAAAAAAAATCTATTGGAATAAACATAAATGAAATAGGTAAAAAACCACCTCGATGGTCATACAAATTAATCAACGAGTTGGAACAAATGTTTAAAAAACGACGAAAAGAACAAGGCATAATGCAAGGGCTGGATCACCAGCTTCGAACAAGAAAATTTAAACGTATAGCTTTTTTAACTCGTTCCAACCGAAGTTTTAAGAAATCTAATTTCAAGACTTATAATCTTTATACAAAATTTAATAGAGATTCGGGTTTTATAAGTTATTTGGAAGAACCAGATTTTCGTCGAGCCGTAATCAAAGGATCTATGCGCATTCAAAGGCGTAAAATGGTTATTTGGGGACCGTCTCAAGGAAATCCCCATTCCCCTCTTTTTTTGGAAAAAATGGAAGATTTTCCTTTTCCTATATCCGACCTAATGAAGCTTTTTTTTAATATTAGAGATTGGTTGGGTAAAAAGTCAGAATTTGAAATTTTAGATCAACAATTCCAAATAAAAAAAAACAACCAGGAAGACGCAATGGAATTCTGGGAAAACATTCCATATGCACAAAAAACAAGAAGTATTCTGTTACTAGCACAATCAATTTTTAGAAGGTATATTAAATTACCCTTATTGATAATAGCTAAGAATATTGGCCGTATTTTATTACGGCAATCTCCGGAATGGTATGAGGATTTCCAAGATTGGAATAGAGAAATTTATTTAAAGTGCAGCTATAATGGTCTTCAATTCTCCAAAACAGAATTTCCTAAAAATTGGTTAATAGAAGGTTTTCAGATCAAAATCTTATATCCTTTTCATTTGAAACCGTGGCACGGATCTAAGCTACGACTCTCTGATAGAGATCGAAAGCAACAAGATGATTTTGATTCTTGTTTTTTAACAGTTTTGGGAATGGAAACAGAATATCCTTTTGGTCCTCCTCGAAAAACACCTTCCTTTTTTGAACCCGTTTTTAAAGATATAGACTACAAAGTCGAAATAAGAAATTTTAATTTTAGAGTTCAAAGAGTTTTAAAAAAAATAACAAAGCAACAAGAAAAAGCATTTTTCTTTTTAAAACAAATACTTTTAAAAGGAAAGAAAATTCCATTATTTATACCGAGAGAAATATATGAATCAAGTGAAACTCAAACAGAAAAGGATTCGATAATCAGCACTCAGATAATTCATGAATCATTTAGTCAAAATAAATCTAGAGATTATTCACAGGCAAAAGAAGAGATTAAACATAGAATTGATAGAAGAAACACAATCAGAAATCAAATAGAAATAATGAAAAAAAATAAAAAGACTAATCGAGAATCACCCCCAAAAATTTGGAAAATATTAAAAAGAAAAAATATTGAATTAATATTTCAATTTTGCATTGAAAAAATATACGTAGATATCTTTTTATGTATAATTAATATGCGCAGAATTTCTCTACAACTTTTTATGGAATCAACAAAAAAAATTCTTGAAAAATACATTGACAATAATGAAATAAATAAAGATAAAGAAAGAATTAATAAAAAAAAACAAAATAAAATTGACTTCATTTCGCCTATGACTATAAAAAAGGCTTTTGATAATCTTAGAAATAGTAAGCAGAAGCCACATATTTTTTTTGATTTATCTTACTTGTCACAAAAATATGTATTTTTTAAATTATCACAAACCCAAGTTATTAACTTCAATAAGTTAAGATCTATTCTTCAATATAATGGACCATCTTTTTTTCTTAAGAATGAAATAAAGGATTTTTTTGGAACACAAGGAATATTTGATTCCAAAGTAAGACATAACAAACTTTCAAATTATGAAAAGAATCCATGGAAAAACTGGTTAAGAAGTCATTATCAATATGATTTATCTCAGATTACATGGTCTACATTAGTCCCACAAAAATGGCGAAATCAAATAAATCAATGCCATATGTCTCAAATGTCTCAAAATGATGATTTAAAGAAAAGGTATTCCTATGAAAAAGACCCATTATTGGATTACAAAAAAAAACAAAATTGGAAAGTATATTTATTACCAAATAAAGAGGAGAATTTTCAAAAAAACTATAGATATGATCTTTTCTCATATAAATATATGAATTCTGAAACTAAGAATAAGTCTGATATTTATAGATCATCATTAGAAACAATAAAGAAGCAAGAAAATTCCACCAAAAATAAAGAAACTTTTTTTAACATACTCAATAATATTCCTATCAAGAATTATCTAGAAAAAAGTGATATTATATATATGGAAAAAAATACAGATAGAAAATATTTGGGTTGGAAATTTAATACAAATATTCAGGTTGAACCTAATAAGGACCAAATAACGGAGAATTCTCATAATAATGGTCTTTTTTATCTTCCAATTAAATCAAATTCCGAAATCAATTATAAAAAGGTCTTTTTTGATTGGATGGGGGTGTCTTTTGATTGGATGGGAATGAATGAAAAATTCTTAATCTTAAATCACCTCATATCGAATCCGAAAGTTTTTTTATTTCCAGAGTTTTTAATACTTTATCATAAATATAAAGAGAAACCTTGGTTTATCCCAAGCAACTTACTTCTTTTTAATTTGAATATCAATCCAAATTTTAGTGAAAATCCAAATATCAAAGGAAAACAAGAGGCGAATGAATATTTTTTAAATTTTAGACCATCAAATTCAAAACAATATTTTGAATTAAAGAATCAAAACAATATTGAAGAATATTTTTTAGAATCGATCGAAAAACTAAAAGTATTGCTTAAAGGAGATTTTCCTTTTCAATTAAGATGGACTGGACGTTTGAATCAATTGAATCAAAAAATGATGAATAATATCCAGATATATGGTCTCCTGCTTAGCCTCATAAATGTAAGAAAAATTACTATATCCTATATTCAAAGGAAAGAAATGAATCTGGATATAATGAGAAGGCGTTTAAATCTTACACAATTAACGAAAAAGGGAATATTAATTATGGAACCTACCCGTCTATCTGTAAAAAATGACGGACAGTTTTTTATGTATCAAATCATAGGTATTTCATTGGTTCATAAAAGTAAGCACCAAAGTAATCAAAGATACCGAAACCCCAAAAATGTTGCTAAGAATAATTTTGATGAATCCATTCCAAGACATAAAAGGAAAACTCTAAATAAAGACAAAAATAATTATGATTTGCTTGTTCCTGAAAAAATTTTATCATCTAGACGTCGTAGAGAATTGCGAATTCTAATTTCTTTCAATTTGAATTTAAAGAATCAGAATGGTGCGCATAGAAATAAAACATTTTCCAAGGAGAACAAGATAAAAAATTGGAGTCAATTTTTGGATGAAAGTAAAAATTTCGACCGAAAAAAAAATGAATTAATTAAATTCAAGTTATTTTTTTGGCCTAATTATCGATTAGAAGATTTAGCTTGTATGAATCGCTATTGGTTTGATACCAATAATGGGAGCCGCTTGAGTATGTTAAGGATATATATGTACCCCTGATTTAAATTTTTGAGTTTTCTATATATTATGTTGTTCTATCAATCAGATTTTTCATTTTTGTTTTTCTGTCCGTGATCTGTAAATATCCATGTTATATGCAAACAACCCGATGCTCATATGCGCTGTCTTACATCCCCCTCTAGGATAAGTAAATGGCGTAAAAATTAAAGCTATAAATTAATCAACAGAATCTTCGTACTAAACGATTTGGTATCCTCTTTTTGTATGACTATACAAATGACTCCAAAAAAGGATTCATTAATGTTCATTGAAAAAAACAGGAATCTATAAAAAATTTTTGATTATTGTGTATACTACATTAAAATTTCTTACATTATTATTACTATTATTACTGATCCAATAAAATAACTATCTGTAAAAAGGGGAGTGTGAAATTCTTTTATGGTAAAAAATTCATTTATTTCAATTATTTTGCAAGAACAAGAAGAAAACAAAGAAAATAGCGGATCCGTTGAATTTCAAGTAGTAAGTTTCACCAACAAGATACGGAGACTTACCTCACATTTGGAATTACACAAAAAAGACTATTTATCTCAGAGAGGTCTGCGGAAAATTCTGGGAAAACGTCAACGGCTGCTGGCTTATTTGTCAAAAAAAAACAGAGCACGTTATAAAGAATTAATAGGACAGTTGGATATTCGAGAGAGAAAAACTCGTTAATTTGAAGAGTTAGTTTGAATTATTCGCTTAAAGTTTGATGAACTTCTTTTCGCTTTCAGCAATTCATGGAAGAATGAATCAGGAAAAACCTATGACTGTACCAGCTACAAGAAAAGACCTCATGATAGTCAATATGGGACCTCACCACCCATCAATGCATGGTGTTCTTCGACTCATTGTTACTCTAGATGGTGAAGATGTTATTGACTGTGAACCAATATTGGGTTATTTACACAGAGGTATGGAAAAAATTGCGGAAAATCGAACAATTATACAATATTTGCCTTATGTAACACGTTGGGATTATTTAGCTACTATGTTCACAGAAGCAATAACTGTAAATGCACCAGAGCAATTAGGGAATATTCAAGTCCCTAAAAGGGCCAGTTATATCAGAGTCATTATGTTGGAGTTAAGTCGTATAGCTTCACATTTGTTATGGCTTGGCCCTTTTATGGCAGATATTGGGGCACAGACTCCTTTCTTCTATATTTTTCGAGAAAGAGAATTGATATATGACCTATTCGAAGCTGCCACCGGTATGCGAATGATGCACAATTTTTTTCGTATTGGAGGAGTCGCTGCTGATTTACCTCATGGCTGGATAGATAAATGTTTGGATTTTTGCGATTACTTTTTAACAGGAATTGCCGAATATCAAAAGCTTATTACACGGGAATCCCATTTTTTTTAGAACGAGTTGAAGGAGTAGGCATTATTGGTGGAGAGGAAGCAATAAATTGGGGTTTGTCGGGACCTATGCTACGAGCTTCCGGAATACAATGGGATCTTCGTAAAGTTGATCATTATGAGTGTTACGACGAATTTGATTGGGAAGTCCAATGGCAAAAAGAGGGGGATTCATTAGCTCGTTATTTAGTACGAATCAGTGAAATGACGGAATCCATAAAAATTATTCAACAGGCGCTAGAAGGAATTCCGGGAGGGCCCTATGAAAATTTAGAAATACGCCGTTTTGATAGAGCAAAAGATACTGTATGGAATGACTTTGATTATCGATTCATTAGTAAAAAACCTTCTCCGACTTTTGAATTGTCGAAGCAAGAACTTTATGTGAGAGTTGAAGCACCAAAGGGAGAATTGGGAATTTTTCTGATAGGAGATAAGGGTGTTTTTCCTTGGCGATATAAAATTAGACCGCCAGGATTTATTAATTTGCAAATTCTTCCTCAGTTAGTTTAAAGGATGAAATTGGCTGATATTATGACGATACTAGGTAGTATAGATATCATTATGGGAGAAGTTGATCGTTTAAAATGATAATGGATACAACAGAAGTACAAGCTATCAATTCTTTTTCTAGATTGGAATCCTTAAAAGAGGGTCTATGGGATCATATGGATGCTTATCCCTATTTTTACTCCTGTATTAGGAATCACAATAGGTGTACTAGTAATTGTTTGGTTAGAAAGAGAAATATCTGCAGGTATACAACAACGTATTGGTCCTGAATACGCAGGACCTTTGGGAATTCTTCAAGCTCTAGCAGATGGTACCAAATTACTTTTCAAAGAGAATCTTCTTCCATCTAGAGGAGATACTCGTTTATTCAGTATTGGACCGTCTATAGCAGTAATATCCGTTTTATTAAGTTATTTAGTAATTCCTTTTGGGGATCATCTTGTTTTAGCCGATCTCAGTATCGGTGTTTTTTTATGGATTGCTATTTCAAGTATAGCTCCTGTCGGCCTTCTTATGTCAGGATATGGCTCCAATAATAAATATTCTTTTTTAGGTGGGTCTACGAGCTGCTGCTCAATCAATTAGTTATGAAATACCATTAACTCTATGTGTGTTATCAATATCTCTACGTGTGATTCGTTAAGACATAAATTTGACCCTACTTTTTCTTTCTAGGAAGGAAATGTCATGAGTTGAATATATATTTTCGTTTTTTATTCATTATTCGGGGGTTGATGAAGGAAACCAGATAGTTATATGAGTGAAAGAAACGGCTTATAAATTTGCAGTAAATTGAATCTCATTTCCTATGTACAAGAGTTAATAAAAGTAAACATTAAGTATTAGAGACTGTTTACCCCAAGATTGATTGATTAATCATGATGACTTGAAGCGGGTTCAAAAGATCTACTTTATGAGGTTTTTACTATCTATTAGCATATGTATTACCCAAAAGTGGATTGATAAAAATAAGTGGATAGCTAGGAACACTAAGGTACACAAAGGATTCGTAATAGAGATTATGTAAGTGTATTCTGTGTATAAAAAGAATTATAATTGGGGCTTTAAATTGGTAGAAATGATCAAGGAGTACTTCCCACGATTCCGATCCAGAGTATACTTCTATTCACCGATTAAGTAAATAACTATCAAGAACGAAGTAATCCTTTAACTTTGTTTAAGGTCCCCTTTTTTTGAGAAAGGAGAATAGGAACGAAAAAAATCGAAAGACTGAATGCGCTAAAAAAAAAAAATATCTTTTTTTCTTTCTCTATATAGAGATAGAATTCTTGTCATGATTCATGAACTAATGCAAGGTCTAATTGGATTTCGTAATTGAAAACGTTAGGTTGAAATATCTATAGATATTGTTACAAGAAAGATTTTATTCAAGGATTAAGTTATTACTCAACAAAGATTAAATTATTAAAAGAGAAGATGAATTCAGAAGCACTTTATTTTATTATAGTATAAATTTATTTTATTATAGTATAAATAAATATAGCAGACAGAATTCCAGTGTCTAATGGGGACCTTACAATAGATTTCATTTTATCTCTATTTATCCTACAAACATATCAAGAAAAATAAATAAGGACGGGTCCTTAGATTTATTTGTGACCTTTGAGGAGCCGTATGAGGTGAAAATCTCATGTACGGTTCTGCAATAGGGGTGGGAACAGTGATGTTATCATCCACTATGATTATCTAACAGTTCAAGTACCGTTGATATAGTGGAAGCGCAGTCAAAATATGGTTTTTGGGGATGGAATTTGTGGCGTCAACCTATAGGATTTCTAGTTTTTCTAATTTCTTCCCTAGCAGAGTGTGAACGATTACCTTTTGATTTACCAGAAGCAGAAGAAGAATTAGTAGCAGGTTATCAAACCGAATATTCCGGTATCAAATTTGGTTTATTTTACGTTGCTTCATATTTAAATCTACTAGTTTCTTCATTATTCGTAACAGTTCTTTACTTGGGGGGTTGGAATCTTTCTATTCCATACATATTTGTTCCCGAGCTTTTTGAAATTACTAAAAGGGGTAGAGTCTTTGGAACAATAATTGGTATCTTTATTACATTAGCTAAAACTTATTTGTTCTTGTTCATTCCTATCGCAACAAGATGGACTTTACCGAGGCTGAGAATGGACCAATTATTAAATCTTGGATGGAAATTTCTTTTACCTATTTCTCTAGGTAATCTATTATTAACAACTTCTTCCCAACTTCTTTCACTGTAAAAATACTTCTATATTCATGACTTGTCCCAAACAAGAGAAAGAAACAAGTATCCTATTTTTTATAGATATTCACGATATGTTCCCTATGGTAACTGAGTTCATGAATTATGGCCAACAAACAGTACGAGCCGCAAGGTATATTGGTCAAGGTTTTATGATTACCTTATCACACGCGAATCGTTTACCTGTAACTATTCAATACCCCTATGAAAAATTGATTACATCCGAGCGTTTCCGCGGCCGAATCCACTTTGAATTTGATAAATGCATTGCTTGTGAAGTATGTGTTCGCGTATGTCCTATAGATCTGCCCGTTGTTGATTGGAAATTGGAAACTGATATTAGAAAGAAACGATTGCTTAATTACAGTATTGATTTTGGAGTATGTATATTTTGTGGTAATTGCGTTGAGTATTGTCCAACAAATTGTTTATCAATGACTGAAGAATATGAACTTTCTACTTATGATCGTCACGAATTGAATTATAATCAAATTGCTTTGGGTCGGTTACCAATGTCAGTAATTGACGATTACACAATTCGAACAATTTTAAATTTGCCTGAAATAAAAACTTAATAACTCATTTTGATCTAAAAGAATGAGGCTTTTTATTTGGTGAATAACTAGAATTTTATTAATATATTCATAATTATATTGATTATATTGATTAGGAGACGAGAATCATGTTTTAATTTATATTAAATTTCTATGACTATATTGAGGATTTGCAAATATATAGATTTAAATTACTCTTTCGAGAGATTAGGCCAATAACTATATCTACATCAATCCATATCCATGAAAATGGAATTTTTAATTTAATAATAATTAAGAACTATTATAAAAAAGTAGATTTCCCTCTTTTTTCCTGACCGGGTGTCAATAAAGTTATGAAAGATTTTGATTTATTTATCTCTTATTTTATATATAATGGATTTACCTGGACTAATACATGATTTTCTTTTAGTCTTTCTGGGATTGGGTCTTATATTAGGGGGTCTGGGAGTAGTATTACTTCCCAATCCCATTTATTCTGCCTTTTCATTGGGATTTGTTTTTGTTTGTATATCTTTATTCTATATTCTATCAAACTCGCATTTTGTAGCTGCCGCGCAGCTCCTTATTTACGTAGGAGCCATAAATGTTTTAATCATTTTTGCTGTGATGTTCATAAATGGTTCAGAATATTCCAAAGATTTCCGCCTTTGGACCGTGGGAGATGGAGTAACTTCCGTGGTCTGCACAAGTATTTTTTTTTCACTAATTACTACTATTCCAGATACGTCATGGTACGGGATTATTTGGACTACAAAAGCAAGCCAGATTATAGAGCAAGATCTGATAAGTAATAGTCAACAAATTGGGATTCATTTATCAACAGATTTTTTTATTCCGTTTGAATTTATTTCACTAATTCTTTTAGTTGCGTTAATCGGCGCAATTGCTGTAGCTCGTCAATAATAACTCTTTAGAACCGGAAAACCCTTGTTATGAGCTATCAGATGCATTTCCTTTTTCTATTTGACTTTGGATATAAAAGAGAAAGTCTTTATTAGTTTGATCTATTCCCAATATATTCCTTTATTTCATTATTCTAGTCAATCCAATTGGTTAAATTGTTGTTCATATTGAAATGAATCGAGATTGATGAGGAGTTGGTTAATGATGCTCGAACATGTACTTGTTTTGAGTGCCTATTTATTTTCTGTCGGTCTATATGGATTGATTACAAGTAGAAATATGGTTAGGGCTCTTATGTGTCTTGAACTTATATTAAATGCGGTTAATCTCAATTTTGTAACATTTTCTGATTTTTTTGATAGTCGTCAATTAAAAGGAGCAATTTTTTCTATTTTTGTTATAGCTATTGCAGCTGCTGAAGCCGCTATTGGACTCGCCATTGTTTCATCAATTTATCGTAACAGAAAATCAACTCGTATAAATCAATCTAATTTGTTGAATAAGTAATATTATCCTATTAAAATAAAATTAGAATTTTCATAAATCAATTAAAATTAGCATGTGTGCCACGTAAGGTATGATCATGTTATCACAAAGATAAGAAATCAAAGTAGTTTGGCACTGTCAATCCAGAAAAAACCGGGTAACTCATCGATTCATCTAGTATTAGTATTTAAATATATAATTCATTTATCAATTTACTAGATTGAAACTTTATCACGTTCAAAAATATCGATCCAATGTCGCATTCAGTAAAGATTTATGATACATGTATTGGGTGTACTCAATGTGTCCGAGCCTGTCCTACGGATGTATTAGAAATGATACCTTGGGACGGATGTAAAGCCAAACAAATAGCTTCCGCTCCAAGAACAGAGGATTGTGTCGGCTGTAAGAGATGCGAATCCGCCTGCCCAACGGATTTCTTGAGTGTTCGGGTTTATTTATGGCATGAAACAACCCGCAGTATGGGTATAGCTTATTAATACGTTACAGAAACCTCTCCTTGAGTCCATTTTTTTTTACCGCCAAAACATGTGCCCAAAAATAAGATATTTTTGGGCACATGTTTTTCTGGTCCAAGCGTATCTTGTCTTTACCACGAACAAATTTCCTTGGTTAACAATAATTGTAGTTTTACCAATATTTGCGGGTTCCTTAATTTTCTTTCTTCCCCATAAAGGAAATAGGGTAATTAGGTGGTATACTATATGTATATGCATGTTAGAACTTCTTCTAACAACCTATGTATTCTGTTATCATTTCCAATTGGACGATCCATTAATCCAACTAGTAGACGACTATAAATGGATCAATTTTTTTGATTTCCGTTGGAAATTAGGAATAGATGGACTGTCTATAGGACCCGTTTTATTAACAGGATTTATCACTACTTTAGCTACCTTAGCGGCCTGGCCTGTTACTCGGGATTCTCGATTATTCCATTTCTTGATGTTAGCAATGTACAGCGGTCAAATAGGATCATTTTCTTCTCGGGACCTTTTACTTTTTTTTATCATGTGGGAATTAGAATTAATTCCGGTTTATCTACTTCTATCCATGTGGGGAGGAAAGAAACGTCTCTATTCAGCCACAAAATTTATTTTGTACACGGCGGGGGGTTCCATTTTTCTCTTAATGGGAGTTCTGGGTATCGGTTTATATGGTTCTAATGAACCAACATTAAATTTTGAAACATCAGTTAATCAGTCGTATCCTGTGGCTTTGGAAATAATATTCTATATTGGATTTTTTATCGCTTTTGCTGTCAAATTACCGATTCTACCCCTACATACATGGTTACCAGATACCCACGGAGAGGCACATTACAGTACTTGTATGCTTCTAGCCGGAATTTTATTAAAAATGGGAGCGTATGGATTGATTCGGATTAATATGGAATTATTACCACACGCTCATTCTATATTTTCTCCTTGGTTGATGATAGTAGGTACAATACAAATAATCTATGCAGCTTCAACATCTCCCGGCCAACGTAATTTAAAAAAAAGAATAGCCTATTCCTCGGTATCTCATATGGGTTTTATACTTATAGGAATTGCTTCTATAACCGATACGGGACTCAATGGAGCTATTTTACAAATAATCTCTCATGGATTTATTGGTGCTGCACTTTTTTTCTTGGCAGGAACGAGTTATGATAGAATACGTCTTGTTTATCTCGATGAAATGGGCGGAGTAGCTATCCCCATGCCAAAAATATTTACGATGTTCAGTAGCTTTTCCATGGCTTCCCTTGCATTACCGGGTATGAGTGGTTTTGTTGCAGAAGTTATAGTCTTTTTAGGAATAATTACTAGCCAAAAATATCTTTTAATGCCCAAAATTGCCATCACTTTTGTAATGGCAATTGGAATGATATTAACTCCTATTTATTTATTATCTATGTCACGCCAGATGTTCTATGGATACAAGTTATTTAATACTCCAAACTCTTATGTTTTTGATTCTGGACCGCGCGAGTTATTTGTTTCCATCTCCATTTTTCTACCTGTAATAGGTATTGGTATGTATCCCGATTTTGTTCTTTCACTATCAGTTGACAAGGTTGAAGGTATTCTATCTAATTATTTTTATAGATAGTTTTTTTAAAGAAAAAATAAAAGTATTTTTATTTTCTTAAATTTTAAATAAAGTAAAAACAAAATATGAATTTGAATTTTCGCCCAATCCGCTTGGTCTTTGCGAGAACCGCGTGAATCACTACACTACTTGATTCACATGGTTCTCGCCGGTTGACGCAATTTTATATATACCGTATTCTGTTTGTAACTTTTCTTTAGTTTAACTAGAGGTTAACGTAAATGCACCATAACTATGTAGCCCTATTCCTAATAGATTGACCCCAAAATAGCATATCCAAATTATAAGAAAACCTATAGTCGCCACAATTGCGGAATTTGTCCCCTGCAAATTTTTATTTGTTCGAGTATGCAAATAAATTGCGAATACGATCCAAGTAATAAACGCCCAAGTTTCCTTTGGATCCCAACTCCAATATGATCCCCACGCTTCATTAGCCCATACTGCTCCTGAAAGAATACCTATGGTTAAAAAGATGAATCCTAGGCTAATCACACGATAACTCCAATAATCTAATTGTTGAATCAATTGGGCCTTGTAATAATTATTAACAGGAAAAAAATATTTTTTTTGAAAAATATTGTTTCTTTCATTCTTGTATTGGATTTCACCAAAAGAAAATGACCCGTTTAATTTTAATAAATTATTACTTTTAGAACTATAAAAAAGTTTTCTAAATGTAATGACTAGAAGTGCTACTGATAATAATGATCCACAAAGAAGAGCCGCATAGCTCAATATCATCATACTTACGTGCATTATTAACCATTCCGATTGTAGAGCAGGTACTAATATTGTGGGTTTATGTATTTCATTTAAAAGACCCGATGTAGCAAAGCCTTGGGTAAAAATAGTACTTGAGGCAGTTATTGTTGTTAAATAATTTTTTCTTATTTTGAAATAAGGATAAGGAACTATATGAATAAGGGAGAAACTCCATGAAAGAAAAATTAAGGATTCGTATAAATCACTTAGTGGAAAATGGCCCGAATAAATCCAACGAGTTATTAACAATCCTGTTAGACATAAAAAAGTAGCTATCATCCCCTTTTCTGAGGAATAATATGGTTTTCTAATTTGATTGCCCAATAAGCTTATCAAATGAATTGTAATTACAATTGAAACAATAGAAAAGGAAATATGAGTTAATATATGCTCTAAAGTTGAAAATATCATAAAAATGAAAAAACGGGGGATCCCCCCGTATTAATTAAGAAATAGAAATTGGGAATTTAATTTAATTTTATTATAGGATCTATTTGATATCTTTTAGAAGATGGCATGCCGCCACTCGGACTCGAACCGAGATGCTCTAGCACTGCTTCCTAAGAGCAGCGTGTCTACCGATTTCACCATAGCGGCTTGCTCGAACTCATAATAACCTATTTATATTCAATCGTCGAGATTGAACAAGTCAATTCACTCAATTTTAGTAAAGATATAAAAAAAAAAGAGTTCAAAAAAGTCAATTTAAAGGTTCAGTAGTTTCTTTAAGGTGTCTGGTTTTAGGGCTTTGACGTAGTTTAGCCGATTCTAAAATACGACTCTTGCAACGATAGAATTCTTCGATAGACTCAAAAACTTTTTTCTTTTATTGTCATTATTTCTGGTTTATCTGATTTAATAAATTCAATTTGAAACACAAACTAAATTTTATCAATGAATCTAAAATATGTCTATTTTGGATTACTCCAAATTGCCACTTGCACATATAATAATATCTCAACAATTAAGTTCTTTTATTGGATTTTTCATTGGGCTGAAAATTGGATATATATGGAAAATAAATTAAATATAGTATATATAATAAATTAAGAAGTCAGAAAGTTATCCAAAAATCTTTAACACGGAATGGATTAGTTTGAACAATTAATTAATTTGAACTAAAAATATTCTATCTGCCCTTCCTGATAAATATAAAATTTTTTCATTATTTATTCTTTTAAAAGTCGATGGGGAAAAGAAGACTCCCCACCACCAAAATCTGAATGAAAATATACTAAAAAAATCAAATAAAAAATCTTATATATATTTATTTTTTATTTTTAGAATTTAGAAAGAAGAATACTTCTTCTTTTTATAAGATTAAGAGTCTATTTCATATTGATTAGAATAGGAACTGCCAATTGTTAATTTTATATTAACTTTAATATTAAATTAACAAATTACTGAGATATTAATTACTGATCCAATTTTTTTAGTCAAATCCATTCCAAATTATTCCAATATTTTAGGACTTATTTGTTTGTCGTACAAAAAAACTTTTTGAATTCCCGGTAGAAAGAGATTTCCCTAATGACAAAGCTTTTAATGCCGCCCAATATCCTTTCCTTTTCCAAATATTTTTACGAATACGCTTTTTTGATATCGAAGTACGTTTTTTTGGAACTGCCATTTAAAAAAGAAGAAGTTAGTCATTGTTATAGTTGGATGTGAAAGACATCTATTGTTCAAAACGAATTATTATTTCTTATCTTATATTCATTATCTATTTTTTTTTTCTAAAAGATTCTCTTCATAGAAATCTAGATACGTCAAAGATCCGTGAAAATAAAAAATGACTCGAAATAACAAAATTTTGATTCCATACACTCTTTGTAAAACCAAAAATTTTTGGTTTTGAACTCTTAGTTCTCGTTATTTATATCTCATCTGCTATGGGATAGAAATCAAAAGAAATAAAGAACCTAAAATACCTTTATTTTAGTCATTCTATATTTTATTTACATGTAATAAAATACCTTGTAAACTTTTGCCTAATAAATTGAGTCTTTTTTTAGTAAAACTTGAAAAAAAAAAATACACCTAAACTTTAAAACTCGAATGATACTAGTAAAAAATCTGTTAAAGGGTATGTAGTTTGATAAAAAAGGATCTCAGTCATTTTTTATCCTTGCTCGATAAAAAGTTCATTTTAGAGGTATAATCTTATAAACTTTCCAAATATTCCTAATAAATTGTTTTGATTGAAATGGAAAACAATAAATCCCATAATGAATTAGTTAATGAGTTTAAATAAACTAACTAAAATCAAGAGGTTTTATTTCATTAGACCAACGACCTTAGTTAATCCTCTAATTCATATTAGCATCAAGTACTCTTTTTAGCCTAAAATTTTATACTTGCTGTATGAATATTAATAATATTTTTTATTTTCCTACTTTCCTATTATAAGTATTCGTTTTTATATGTCACTTGGTTATATCATTTGACCAATTG
>JARVZY010006668.1:0-25702 GCA_030686995.1 Artemisia argyi | reverse complement strand
TAGTTTCTATCAAACTATTGTGCTTTTGCCATTATATGTGAAAAATATATTTATCAAAAGAAAGGTATCAGGCCATGAAGCCAGGTTATGGGCTTTCATGTATTTGATATTTTGATGAGAGTGATAATAACCTTAAACATCAGGGATGTTTGGTAAGAATAGAAATGCATCAGAGAATGGAATTCTAGAGAAAGAGAGAATACCTCAATGGTTGGTAGAAGCATAGAATCGAGGAGCGGAATGAGTTAAAATTTTGATTCTTCTGTTTGGTTTAAACAGAGAAACAAAATTAAAATGAATGAATATATTAGTTAATAAGGGCATTTTTTCTGCTTTTTTTTTTTTTTTTTTTTTTTTTTTTTTTTTTTTTTTTTTTTAATATTGAAAACTTCTTGCCCAGTTTTTAAGATTTCAATATCTATATGTTGTTTTTTGTATCAACTAGTTCTGTTAAAATAAGCTATCATGATTCACCAGGCTTAATAAAAAAACCTAAACTGCAGTTCCTAATAGAAGATGTGATTGAACCAGAAATCCCATTGGAAATTGCCAAACAATTTGTTAAATTCTTTCCATTAAAGGAACAACTTTTTTAAAGCTGCTGAACCTGAGTTCTTAATGCTGCGCAATTTATTAGATGTGGTAGCTGAGTCGTTCACTTTCTATGGGATCATCCCTTTAGCGATTTTCAGGCGATTGGGTGCCCCAATAAGGCGACCTACACTATAAAAAACATACCCACAAAAATACCTTTTATATTTAATAAATACACACACAAAACCAAAGTGTAGTCGATCGCATTAGGGACCCTCATCCACAAATAAGGAGAGATTGGATTTGTGCCACAGTATAGGTGATTGGGTGACGATCGAGTGGGACAAAAAAATGAGTCGATCATATCCCTTACAAGGGGTAGCCTTAGGATTAACATCCAAGAATGAGAATCACAACGGTATCCCATATTTCCCTTCTTGCATGCAACAAACATGGCTAATTCCCTTTCTCATCTTTCCTTCTGTTGTACCAAACATCCCGTTAGTTTCGAGGAAAGATATGATGATTATTTTGTATACGCATGAGGTACCATGACAAACTATACTAGCATAACAAATCACATAGTTAATTTTATAATTAATATCAGACATCAAGCATTAGTCAGAAAAAAAGGACCACCTCATAGTCTTCTGGTGACAAAAACTAACAATTTGCTGCAGAGTCAAACGATTTTCCAACAAAATGAATCTCACAATACCTCGAAACCCTTGGACACTTCAATAGATTAGCACAGAGCCGCTTTTCATCCTTCACGCGTTCATTATTCCACGTTATTGTTAGCCTCTTCAAAACCTCTGCATGCCCCAACATGTATTCCAAAAATTGTATATCGTCTATCCGACCCAAGCAATTTTCGTATTTCATGGTTCTAAGGGATTTTAGCATACAAGTGGGTACTGAGTGCGGCTTAAACCAGCAAGACTTCGGCTCAGGCGGGCAATAAACTTGTGTCTTTTGTTTGAATACATACAAGATAAGAGAATTCAAAGTTAAACCAAAATAGAAGAAGTTAATTAGAATGCAAGAACGAAAATGCCAAAGCTTTAGAACCATGCCGTACCTCAATAGATAAATGTTCCAACTCAGAACAGCTTTCAAGAAATTGAAAGATTCTTAGCTGTTCAAATTTATAACCATTCATCAACTCCAAATGCTTTATATTTGGCAAGTTAAGCAAAGGTGCATCTGGTAAGTTCTTCAATGAATATAAAATCATTATTAAATCCATTAAAAGAAGAATGCATAATATGTAAAAAAGTCCGGGCATTGATGTACACCAGAAAGGAACTTACAGAATTAGTCATATGGAACGAAAGCAATTTAGCTCCAATTATTCCTTTTATAAGCTCAAGCCACAAATGACTTGGTTCCAGACAAAAATCAAACATTGAAAATGTTACTGAAACCATGGATGACAAATCTTCCATCACAAAAAGGGAGCACCACTGACCACCAATAAAGAGGTCTTCAAGATTAGGGACATTTAGCACAACCTTGTTGATGATAAAATGAGATTTCAATATTCTTAGTTCCAAATGCTTCAATGTAGGGATGTTGAATACATAATCTTCGTCATCACTGTAAGTTACATAAAATGATAAACTTTCAAGAACTGGGCAGCCCCGGATGAGTTTGAATGCACCGAGAGAAGGATTGTGTCTAACACTGATGTCCAGGGCTTTCACACAGGGAAGATTGAAAGGAGTGTGCCACTCAGCATTACTGGTTGCTATTGTCAAGTTTAACAGTGTCTTGCAAGTGAAAAAACTAATAGGCAACTCGAGCAAGGTAGACCGTATGTCAAGTTCCTTTACCATCAATCTAATAGCCTCATCTATCCACTTAGTCGTTCTTGACTTTTGAACCCATAAATCACTAAAACATAACCGAAATAACTTAATTTCAGTTGTTTTGCAGAGGTCCAAAACGTGATCAACAAATGCACAACAATTTTCTACACCATGGAAGGGACGAATATCGATGTCAATGTTGGTGACCAATGTCCAATTGTACCTCCATCTTTTAGACAAAATGCTAGTTTGCACCGCAAATTTCGTAGGCATTAAAGAGAGTATTTCTGAAAGAATCTCTTCAGGCATGTTACTAAGCCTATCGACATTCTTAAAACCCATTAAAATGGACGATACCTGCTCTTTACATCAAATTTCAAACACACACCATAATTAAATTGCAAGAAATGTTCAAGAACTTTATCAATTTAAATAAGTTATAAAAGGCGGTCAACAGTGACTATTTTGATAATAATTACGAAGTAAACAAGCATTTCATGAGTGTCTGAATTTGCTTATTTCACTTTTAAAGGTTGTTTTTTAGTTAAATAAGCGTGTAAGTTTCATCAAACACGTTGGTGGGCATGACACAGACAATGCGTTCTCAATATGCAGCATCCTTTTAATTTGAAATATTTAGGCAAAGAACAATAGTGATTGATTAGATAAAACAGAGAATGAAAGATTTCAGGGTTTACCTGATGCAATTTCAGTTGCAGCTCTTTTATCGTTCTCCAAATAGTATCATATTAGGGTTCGGATTAATTTTAGGAAAATGAAACTTATAAAGCCATGGGTTTAAAGGGGGTGTATGTTTTAGCCTTAGGAGATTTTAGGAGCGTTTGTTAAAAGTAATCTTTGTTATAGTCTAGACTAGGGGAGTCGGTGTTTGGTTTGACAATGAACAAAGCGAAAAATAAATCGAATAAAACCAGACCGATAATTTTAATTGGTGTATGGACTAGTTTGAAGCCGAACTAAAGTATATAATTGGTGTTTGGTTTGATTTTGGATTTGACAAATATATAACCAAACCAAACTAAAAAAACCTAATATCTCTATCCACATATATATTTTTTTAAAATTATATATTTACGGCTTTGGGTTTGTTCAGGCAGTGGTGGAGCCACAAAATATGATCACCGGGGGCATTGAGCAAAAAAAGAGGTTAAATATTTTCAGGAAGAAAAATATATCGTATCATTAGCGCAAGTTGTAATATTTGGGTCGGGTTTGATATAAAGCAACAAAAAAATGTTCTGCTACGATGTAGTTAACTGGCACATGTTACTTTAGAGGTTTATAAAATAAATTTTGATTGGTGATTTCTAAATACCTTATCATGAAATAATTTTATTATTTATTTATGTACTTAATGAGAAATTTATATGTAAAGAGTCGTAAGAATTATAAGAAAATTGTTTGTAATTTTATGAATAATTTATGTATAAAAATATTTACACTATTAACAAAACCATGCAAATTATAATTCTTAAGTTATATATTACCAAAGCCCAAAGGACATATAACCATCAAACCAAAGAAAGTAAAAATAAACATATATGTATACACATATATAAAAGAGACAGATATTAAATGACAGTAAATATTTATATTTAATTTACCTACAAACCAACCCCCACTTTTCCACCTCCTCATTAAACCTCTCTTCCCCATTAAACCTCCTTTCTCCATTGTTTTCGATAGAAAAGAACTTGAAAAACCACCAGAAAATAGATTCTTGCATAAGAGAACACTCTAATTGTTAGCAAGGTGAGAGCGACGAGGGCAGTGTGGTTTTATAAGTGAGGGCAGTGGACAATTTTCCTACCAAATTGACTTCCTTTCCAATATATTTCGTGTATCCGTAAGAACTTGGTTGGGGGCATCGCCCCCCACTACTAATAAGGTGGCTCCGCCCCTGCATTCAGGTGATGTTGCACTGAATCTCGAACAACACATTGATGACTTGAACATTTTAAAGATGGTAACTTATTGTTTTCATTCTTTATAGGCATGGCCTTTTTATTTATGTATCTTATATACACATTTGACACATATTTATTTTTCATTGCTTTTTCAGAGATGAAAATAGGGATGGCAACGGGGCGCGGAATATCGGGGGTCGTATTTCCCATCCCCATCCCCGTTTCTCACTCTCATCCCCATCCCCGCCTCCATCCCCATAGGGGAATCGTTTTGCATCCCCATCCCCATCCCCACGGGGGATCGGGGATCCCCACTGGGATTTAAGGATTTTTGACTCATATGAATTAAGCATAAAAATGACAAAAGTAATAAAAAATATATAAAGAATTGACCTATAAAATGTCTCAAAAAGTGTACATTGTACATAGTTGGATTAATTAAAACGTCATTCAACTTTAGAACATTATATATATATTGAAACATCACATATAATATAAAATTAGAGTGCATCGAATGAGTGTTTTTGAACAAAATATTTGTTGGATAATATGTAGTTAGTGCTTTAACATTTTAAAATATTTGATGATTTTGATCCAAATGTCACATACACATACAAATATAGTTTGATTATAATACTTGCCAATACTCACTATCATATACATATACAAGTACATTTAGTTTTAATATACGTATAATTTATACATATTTGTACATTAAAAAGTTCAGGTTCGGGTTAGGGGTCAGGGATTTATGCTATTCCCATCCCCGCCCCATCCCCTATTTCATAATTCGGGGATTCCCCGTCCCCATCCCCATCCCCATCCCCGGTCAACTCGGGGATTCCCCAGTCAACTCGGGTTTGGGGATCGGGTTCCCCGTCGGGTACGGATTTTTTTGCCATCCCTAGATGAAAACAATATCAAATGCAAACATTGGAGAAGATGAGTGAATTTGCAATTGGGTTTAGATGCTTGAAGATGGAATATTCAAGCTAATAAGATTACGAAGACTTTTGTCGAAGAACATTTTATCGCTTTCTGTTATGAAACTTTTTGGTTTCTTAAACTTTTGTTTTGTTGATTTCCTTGAGCATTTTGTGAGACATTTTGATTTGTTAATTTTATTTGAACTTTCAGGCTTTTATTTGTGACTTATAGAATATATTTTGAAGTTTACTTGAATTCGGTTTTCTTGGTTTTAACTGAAACCAAACCGAATTCTAATTTGGTGTATGGTTTGGTTTTATCCGTTCTATAATTGGTTTGGTTCGGTCTTGGTTTTGACTTTGAAAATTTTCAAACCGATGAAACCGAACCACACAACCCACAAAACCTAAAACCGAACCGATGAACCCCCATGGTCTAGACTCTATACCAAGGTTGTCAGGATCGCGATCCTGATCGTAGGATCGTACGATCCTACATATAAAAAACAAGCAGGATCGTAGTAGGATCTTAATTCTATCAGGATCGGTGTAGGATCGTAGGATCGCACGCAGGATCGTAGGATCGTAAATGATCCGATCCTACTACAAGCCCATTTTTTACCTCGAGGGGAGCAAGATCGTTGTAGGATCGTAGGATCGCACACAGGATCGTGGGATCGTGAACGATCCGATCCTACTAGAAGCTCATGTTTCTTATTGTTTTTTCTTTTATCATTCATTTAAATTCATTTATCACATAAAATATTCTATAAAAGTATACAACTACAACTCTTATATAATAATATATACATTTTCATAGGATCTTACGATCCCGATCCGATCCTACGATCCCGATCTTGTGAAGCCGAAAACGATCCTAAGTAGGATCCCGATCCGGACAACCTTGCTCTATACTATTATTCGCTTATACTAGTTGGGTATTTGCGTGTTGTGATAGCGGGTATCGATATGGTTAAAGTTTTGGACGAGCAAATAATTTTGTGAGATAACTTGTGTAATGTGATTTTGTAACATTGGTCGCAAATAAGACTAGCTGTAATAAGGAAGGAGAGTGAATTACATATGCACTTTTTATTTTTATTTTTTCCATTTTCAATTTTTTGACAATAAAATTAAAACTTCATTTATAATTAAAAAAACTTTACATAATAATTCAAATAAAATTTAAAACGTTACAATAAAGATTAAAAACTTAAACTAATAATTCAAATTATATCTTTTTTGAATTTGTTCGTTCATCTCCGGTAGCTTCTGTTGTTGCAGTTCGATCAAAAATTCAGATCGATTCGTAATTATAGAAGAAGATGTCTTTGTCCTTTTTCTTTTGTCGTGTGAATTCAAGCGCTTTATGTTGGCGTCTGGATTTTGGAGTTTTTGTTTTGAGAGTTTTTTGAGATATTTTGTATAGAGATTAGAAGATTATAGTAAAGTGTTTGAAATTACGTATAAAATTGTGAAATGAATGGGGGTATTTATAGTGTTAAAAGTGTAAATTTTTGAAATTAAAAAGTTTTTTTTATAGAAATAACACCCGGCTAATGGTTTAACGGTTGGGTTTAATTTTGTGTGAACATTGAATAGGTCGTTCGACCGACTATTTCATCCATTTCACATGCGACCGACCGACAAGTAACCCGACCAACTTTAATAGGCGGTCTACCGAGAATGCAAGCGACCGACCGACCCATTTGGTCTTATTACAACTAGTCTAACTCCTATGTAATATAGATGTTAGTTTGGGCTGAAATTAGGAAACTATAAATAAATATGACAAGTTAGCTGAAAACATTAAATGAAAATCAATGGTAATTTGACGAAATATATATACTTTTTTGTAAACATGAGTTTCTGACTCGACATTGCGAGCCGACTAATCCCATAACGACTACCCTTTTTGGATAGCTCGGAGTCGGCGCAGGTGAACCTCCGTGGCCACATGGGGATTAATTTTCTCCCCGTTAGATTCAAGCCCTTGACCTCCTCTTATATGTAATATACAAATTGTCATAACAAGTCTACAAACAAGTGTTTGGTTATTAATTTTTGTGAATTTATACAAACAAATGTTTGGTTATTAAATTTCTAATAATAACTTTTACGGTTTTTTATGCTCATTTACCTTTTAGTTAAAAAGTGTAGCCCAGTTGAAAACCCATCCAGCCAAATCCCAAATGTTGAACCTGAAAACCCGTGTACTCTTGATGGATTTATCCCTCTTGTATAAGTCACAAACTTAACTACTTAAGTCACATGTCATTTTCCCAAAAATAAAGAGGGATGGTGGACGCCCAATACTTGATTTAATGACTCTAGCCTCGTATCAGCTTCATTGACGAGTCATGATGTTGTGCTATAGGATTAGGGGTGGCAATCGAGTCATGTTCGGGTTGACCTATTCGAGTTTAGGGGTTGGCGGGTTATTATAACTCTAAATTTAAGGATTCAATGTTTGCATGACCATTGTATCTATTGTGTCTTACTTTTAATGGACAAGTTTTTATAAGCTTCTGTTAAGGTGTCTAGATTAACGTATGATAACAATGGTAAAAGGGATAAAAGATGATCGACTCCAGTGTTTATATGCACATCAAGGTCCTCACATGCCAAACTTGCAAAACAAACCACATACTGACATACATAATTTGCATAATTAAGTTCAGACTTCAAACATTAGTCACTTAAAAAAGGAAACAGAAACCCAGTGTCTTCTTTTGAGAAAATCTAGCTACTTGCAGAACCAAACGACTTCCCAAGAAAACGAATCTCACAATACCTTGAAGCCCTTGGACACTTTAAAAACTTAGCATACAACCGCATTTCTTCCTCCACGAGCCCACTATTGAACGTGATTGTGAGAGTCTTCAAAACTTGTGCATTCCCCAACATGTATTCCAAAAACTGTAATTCATCCTCCCGTCCCATGCAATTTTCAAATTTCAATGTTGTAAGGTTGTTCAGAATACAAGTGGGTGGTGATTGTGGCTCAGTCCAACAAGATTGTTCCGGCTTATGCCAGCAAGGTTGTTGCATCTCCAGCTTAACACAAACACGATTAAAGAACCCAAATTAGTTTTATGCAAAAAAAAAAAAAAAAAAAAAAAAAAAAAAAAAAAAGCTTAGAATAAAAAAAGCTTTAGAAACATTTAGTACCTTCTGAATAGATAACTTTTCTAACTCAGAACAGCTTTCAAGAAATTGAAAGATAAAAAGCCAATTTAAACAATATATGCTCTTGAACTCCAAATGCTTTAAGTTCGGAAATTTCAGAAATGATGCATCCGGTAAGGGCTACAAAAAAAAAAAAAAAAAAAAAAAAAAAAAAAAAAAAAAAATATTAAAAAAAGAATTCATCTATAAATCAGGACATTGAAATCTCAAATAAAAAACTTACAAAATTAGCCATTTTCAATGAAACTGATTTAGCTCCGGTTATTCCTTTTAGAAGCTCATCATACAGATGGACAAATCTTACGTCACAGAATGAAATTGAAACAGAAACGAGAGAAGGAAAATCTTCCATCACAAAAAGTGAGCACCATCTCCCATCAAGACATAAGCTATCAAGATTAGGGACATTTAACACAACCTTGTTTATAATTGATGCACATTTCTGAATGCTCAATTTTAAATGCTTTAGAGTAGAGATTCTGAATATGTAATCTTCTTCACGACCATGCCAAGTTATCTCAAGTGACAAACTTTCAAGTACCGGGCAGCCACGGATGAGTCTAAATGCATCGAGAAAAGGAAAGCCAAAAACAGCAACGTCCAAGGTTTTTAAACAAGGAAGATTTACCTGAGTCGGCCAATCCCAAACATCCCAGTTTCGAGAATTATAACCTATCCTTAACTTTGATAGTGTCTTGCAAGTGAACAAACTTGAAGGCAACTCGAGCAAGATGACTTGTGTGTCAAGTTCACGAACACGTAACCTAACTGCTTCATCAATCCACTGTGAGACACTTGATTTTTGAACCCAAAGTTGATTACAGCATAAGCGAAATAATCCAATTTCGGTTGTTTTGAAGAGACCCAAAACACGATCCACAAAAGAAGATAAGATTTTATAACCATGGTCAGGGTGAGAATCATCAAAGTCAAGGTTCGTGACCAACATCCAATTGTACCTCCATCCTTTAGATAAAATGCTAGTCCGCACCGCATATTTTGTAGGCATTAGAGAAAGAATGACGGAAATAACCTCTTGAGGCATACTGCCGAGTCTATCGACATTCTTGGAACTCATTAAAATGGACGAGACCTGCTTTTAAAATATACATTCAAATTTCAAATATACATTTCACTATATATAAATGGATCAAGTTACCCGGGGAGGGCGAGCCTTCCCTGGCCACCCCCAAATGTACACACCTAGCAAGGGTTTAGGTCACGCCCAACATTAATGTAAATAGTGTGTTTGGTCTATTTTCCTATGTCAATGAATTGTGTAATCATGGTGGGCATGACAGTTTCGCAAAAAAAAAAAAAATCTGCTTTCGAGTCAATAACTTATGAGATAAGAAAACAGTAAGTTATTATTTGCCGCATCGATTTAACATGTAATAATTAACAGAAAATCCCCATCTGCTGATACAGCTCAATTACAATAGTCAAGAAAAGTCAACATTCAAAGTCACACCACAAAAGTCAAAGGAAGGTCTTGGCGCCAAAAGCTGTTTAGTTGTTTTACCCGATTAGTTAAATACTCACTTTGTAATCATTTAGACTTCACTTCTTGAATTGTAATAACAAACTTCTCTCTATCAATCATTCACCTGTAACAAACTCATTAACCATTCAACTCGAATCTTCTTCTTCATAATCAAGATTCCTATTGAATTGTTGACAAATGGGACGGGGCAAACAAATGGGACGACATATGTTGTCCCAAATGGACAAAGGGTCCCACTTTCTTCAACAAATATAGCAGTCAACGTGAATGTTTTGGGCCCACTCATTTTGGAACGACAATGTCGTGCCAATGGTTTAAAAATCAATTTTATTTTACATAAAGACCAAAGGAACGACAATGTCGTGCCAATGGTTTAAAAATCAATTTTATTTTACATAAAGACCAAAGGAACGACATTGTCGTTCCTTCTGGGTTTTTTTTTTTTTTTTTTTTTTTTTTTTTTCATTTATCTGTTGCGAAAAAATCAATTTTATTTTACATAAAAACCAAAGGAACGACAATGTCGTGCCAATGGTTTAAAAATCAATTTTATTTTACATAAAATCCAAATGGACGACATTGTCGTTCCTTCTGGGTTTATTATTATTTTTTCATTTATCTGTTGCAAAAAATTTTGGTGAAACCCAAAGGGACGACATTGTCGTTCCTTCTGGGTTTTTTTTTTTTTTTTTTTAATTTATCTTTTGTATACTAAAAATGATTTTAATTATTTAATTAATACTAAATAAATTAAAAATGATTTAAATTATTTAATTAATACTAAATAAATAAATAATGATTTAAATTAATTAAAAAAAATATTTAAATAAATTAAAATTATTTAAATAGATGTTGTAATCTTGTTTTGAATTATTTAATTAATACTAAATAAATACCAAAAACGAGACAATCTTTTATTTAATAAAAAATATTTAAAATTATTTAATTTAATTTAAAATTAAATCCAATAATCTATGCATAACATGTTAAACGGATGAGTCGAGTTATTATGGCTATGCATAACATGTTAAACGGATGAGTCGAGTTGTTATGACATGCATAACATGTTTAGCGGATGAGTCGAGTTGTTATGGATATGCATATATAACAAGTTTAACGGATGAGTCGAGTTGTTATGACATGCATAACATGTTTAGCGGATGAGTCGAGTTGTTATGGATATGCATAAAATGTTTAAGTCGAGTTGTTATGGATATGCATAACATGTTAAACGGATCAGTCGAGTTTTTACGGATATGCATAACATGTTTAACGGATGAGTCGAGTTGTTATGGATATGCATAACATGCTTAACGAATGAATCGAGTTGTTATTAATATGCATAACATGTTTAAGTCGAGTTGTTATGGATATGCATAACATGTTTAAGTCTAGTTGTTATGGATATGCATAACATGCTAAACGGATGAGTCGAGTTGTTACGGATATGCATAACATGTTTAACGGATGAGTCGAGTTGTTACGGATATGCATAACACGTTAAACGGATGAAATTGCAACGAATCCCGACATCAATTTTCACAACAACAACAACAACATTTTATTAAACAACAACAATAACACAAACAACAACAACAACAACAACAACAACAACAACAACAATGACAAACAAACAGCAACAACAACAATAACAACACTACATACGAAGATAACAGCAACAACAACAATAACAGTACTACATATGAAATTTATCCATGTCACCTAAAAGGTCACGGAGTATTGCATCCGACTGACATGCGTGGTCGTGGTTGGGATACGTTGCCATGTCAAGTTTTGCCTCCAACATCCTTAATTTTGTCTCTAGCACCTGTTTTTGTGCCTCCAGCACCTGTTTTTGTGCCTCCAGCAGGTTTATTCTAAGATCTTTTTCATGACAGTTTGAGCACCTTGTTGGAGCAGATCCAGAACCGCTTGATGTTGAAGCTCCCAGAGAACCGGTCATCATTTTGGCCCATAGTTAGGAATTGGCCCATAGTGGTTAACACTTGGCCCATAGTTAGGAATTGCATCTTTCAAACTAGAACAAGATAAGCTGGAACTTTGTTGTTGAGCACGAGTTCCAGTATTGCTCGGCTCATTCGTTTAACATCTCGTGTACAACCATAACATCTCGGCTCATTCGTTAAATGAAATAGGTGAGTTAATAAACTGCTTTACGCATGGTGAGACATTGTGGTTAACACTTGGCCCATAGTTAGGAATTGCATCTTTCAAACTAGAACAAGATAAGCTGAAACTTTGTTGTTGAGCACGAGTTCCATAATTGCTCGGCTCATTCGTTTAACATCTTGTGTACAACCATATCATCTCGGCTCATTCGTTAAACGAAACAGGCTAGTTAATAAACTGCTTTACGCATGGTGAGACATTGTGGTTAACACTTGGCCCATAGTTAGGAATTGCATCTTTCAAACTAGAACAAGATAAGCTGGAACTTTGTTGTTGAGCACGAGTTCCAGTATTGCTCGGCTCATTCGTTTAACATCTCGTGTACAACCATATCATCTCGGCTCATTCGTTAAACGAAATAGGCGAGTTAATAAACTGCTTTACGCATGGTGAGACATTGTGGTTAACACTTGGCCCATAGTTAGGAATTGCATCTTTCAAACTAGAACAAGATAAGCTGGAACTTTGTTGTTGAGCACGAGTTCCATAATTGCTCGGCTCATTCGTTTAACATCTTGTGTACAACCATATCATCTCGGCTCATTCGTTAACGAAACAGGCGAGTTAATAAACTGCTTTACGCATGGTGAGACATTGTGGTTAACACTTCGGCTCATTCGTTTAACATCTCGTGTACAACCATATCATCTCGGCTCATTCGTTAAACATCTCGTGTACAACCATATCATCTCGGCTCATTCGTTAAACATCTTGGCTCATTTCATACAAACTCAAACGAAACAACTTGACAAGCAAACGAAACAACTCGGCTCATTCGTTAAACATCTCCTGTATAACCATATCATCTCGGCTCATTCGTTAAACATCTCGGCTCATTTCATACAGACTCAAACGAAACAACTTGACAAGCAAACAAAACAGATCAAACGAAACAACTCGACAAGCAAACGAAACAACTCGGCTCATTCGTTAAACGAAACAGATGAATCGAGTTGTTATTGATATGCATAACATGTTAAACGGATGAATCGAGTTGTTATGGATATGCATAACATGTTAAACGGATCAGTTGAGTTGTTACGGATATGCATAACATGTTTAACGGATGAGTCAAGTTGTTATGGATATGCATAATATGTTAAACGGATGAATGTGTGGATCATATTAGCCGGACAAAGAATGATTTTTAATTTAAATCATTTGTAAACTATTTAAATAATTTATAACTAATTTAAATCATTTTTAATTTATCTAAATAATTTATAACTAAAGTTAAATCATTTTCTATTTATCTAACATTAATTTAAATCATTTTCAATTTATCTAATATTAATTTAAATAATTTTCAATTTATCTAATATTAATTCAAATCTTTTTCATTTTTTTTTCAATTTATCTAATATTAACTAAATCATTTTTTATTTATTTAAATAATTTATAACTAATTTAAATCAATTTTAATCTTTTTAATATTACTTAAATCATTTTTAATATACAAAAGGAACGACAATGTCGTCCCTTTTGTTTGCACCAAAATTTTTCACACCAGTTTGTTTTTTTTTTAATCCCCTAAACCATTGGGACGACAATGTCGTCCCTTTTGTTTGCACCAAAATTTTTCACACCAGTTTGGTTTTTTTTAATCCCACTTAACCATTGGGACGACAATGTCGTCCCTTTTGTTTTCACCAAATATTTTCACGAAAAATTGAATCAACCCGCCACGAAATTAATAAACCCGCCACAACCCTTGGGACGACAATGTCGTCCCTTTGGATCAATTATTGATATACCCTTGACAGATCTATTCATCTCAATTTTAACAAAAAAAAAAAAAAAAAAAAAAAAAAAAAAAAAAAAAAAAAAAAAAAACCACGCTATATTCATCTTCTTCATTCATCTCCTTCTTCAATTCGACACTACCATAACCAAATTAATACCACATTCGACATGACTATCACCACTGCGCACGTTTTTCATCTTTTTCTTTTTTCTTTGTTTAATTTTTGTTAATTTATTTTGTATAAAGGTATGTTATTATTATTATTTTTTAATTATGTTTTCTTTATTTATGGTTTGTTTAATTATTGTTTGTATGTTGTGTTTGTGTTGGTTAGATGGCCCACCGCAGCAGCAGCCCACCACCGTGAACCACCGCCGGCAGCAGCCCATCGACACCACCACAGCCACCTACAAGATCTTGTAATAATTGTGTTCGTGTTAGTTTAAAGGTATGTTTTTTTTTTTTTATTGTGTTAATGTGTTTTGGGACGACAATGTAGTCGTAAAAAGTTGTTATTAATTAGGTTGTTTTTTTATGTGTTTGTATTTGGTTAGCCGGGACAGCCGGGATAGCCTCGGGACAGCCGGGACAGGACAATAGCTCCACCTCTTTTGGTTAGTATGGTATTAAAGTTATGTGACCTTTTTTAGACTGTGAATATGATTATGCGAATAAGTTAGTGATTAATTCTTAATTTGTGAATATGTCTTTGGTTAGTATTTTAATATGAATGTTAAACTTGTGTAAATAATTTTAGTCGCGAACTTGATTATGGGTGTTTGGCTAAGCTTATTAAACGTAAGCCCATTTGGGCTTATTTTAGATAAGCTCCAATTTTGGGGCTTATTTTGAGACTTGTCGGCTTATTTAAGTTTATTATGATATGATAAACTTATAAAAGCCGACAAGTCTAAAAAATAAGCCCGAATCTTGGTTTGTTTTTGTATTAAGTTCGTATTTGTTAGTTTAATTTGTATCGTATTTTTCGAATTAAAGTCATAGATGAGTAATTTGGTATTGTATCATATTGCCGAATTGGTATTGCGGATATTGGTTGATTTACAGCTTGTGTAATGGTAGGTTTTTTCCGGAAAATATTCCGGAAAAAACCTGGAAATGCAGGCTGCCGCTGCATTTTTTTTGTTGCATATTTCACAAAATGGGACGACAATGTCGTCCCAAACATGCAAGCAAATAATTGTGCCATTTGGTAAAAATGTTTAAATATTTAAAACCTTTGGAACGACAATGTCGTTCCATTGGGTATTTTCGAAAATATTTTTAGTATTTAAATAACTGATTTATGGAAAATAAATCAATTTTTGGTACGACAATGTCGTTCCATTGGGCACTTTCGAAAATATTTTACGGAAAATAAATAAATTTTTGGTACGACTATGTCGTTCCATTTGGCATTTTTCAAAATATTTTTAGTATTTAAATAAATGATTTGCAAAAAATAAATAAAGATTTGGAACGACAATGTCGTTCCAAACGTAATATTCAGGTTTGACTGGTTAGTGGGTCCCCTTTCTATGTCGTGCCATTCGTTTTAAAAATGTCGACCCAAACGTTTTTGGGACGAGGAAAATGGTACAACCAAAAAGGGTCGAGACTGTCGACCCAAAACGTTTGGTACGACCCCAATTCATTCTTTGGGTCGAGATTGTCGACCCAAATCGATCCCATTTTTGTAGTGACATGGGGATTAATTTTCTCTCCGTTAGATTGAAGCCCTTGACCTCCTCTTATATGTAATATACAAATTGTCATAACAAGTCTACAAACAAGTGTTTGGTTATTAATTTTTGTGAATTTATACAAACAAATGTTTGGTTATTAAATTTCTAATAATAACTTTTACGGTTTTTTATGCTCATTTACCTTTTAGTTAAAAAGTGTAGCCCAGTTGAAAACCCATCCAGCCAAATCCCAAATGTTGAACCTGAAAACCCGTGTACTCTTGATGGATTTATCCCTCTTGTATAAGTCACAAACTTAACTACTTAAGTCACATGTCATTTTCCCAAAAATAAAGAGGGATGGTGGACGCCCAATACTTGATTTAATGACTAGCCTCGTATCAGCTTCATTGACGAGTCATGATGTTGTGCTATAGGATTAGGGGTGGCAATCGAGTCATGTTCGGGTTGACCTATTCGAGTTTAGGGGTTGGCGGGTTATTATAACTCTAAATTAAAGGATTCAATGTTTGCATGACCATGTATCTATTGTGTCTTACTTTTAATGGACAAGTTTTTATAAGCTTCTGTTAAGGTGTCTAGATTAACGTATGATAACAATGGTAAAAGGGATAAAAGATGATCGACTCCAGTGTTTATATGCACATCAACGTCCTCACATGCCAAACTTGCAAAACAAACCACATACTGACATACATAATTTGCATAATTAAGTTTAGACTTCAAACATTAGTCACTTAAAAAAGGAAACAGAAACCCAGTGTCTTCTTTTGAGAAAATCTAGCTACTTGCAGAACCAAACGACTTCCCAATAAAACGAATCTCACAATACCTTGAAGCCCTTGGACACTTTAAAAACTTAGCATACAACCGCATTTCTTCCTCCACGAGCCCACTATTGAACGTGATTGTGAGAGTCTTCAAAACTTGTGCATTCCCCAACATGTATTCCAAAAACTGTAATTCATCCTCCCGTCCCATGCAATTTTCAAATTTCAATGTTGTAAGGTTGTTCAGAATACAAGTGGGCGGTGATTGTGGCTCAGTCCAACAAGATTGTTCCGGCTTATGCCAGCAAGGTTGTTGCATCTCCAGCTTAACACAAACACGATTAAAGAACCCAAATTAGTTTTATGCAAAAAAAAAAAAAAAAAAAAAAAAAAAAAAAAAAAAAAAAAAAGCTTAAAATAAAAAAAGCTTTAGAAACATTTAGTACCTTCTGAATAGATAACTTTTCTAACTCAGAACAGCTTTCAAGAAATTGAAAGATAAAAAGCCAATTTAAACAATATATGCTCTTGAACTCCAAATGCTTTAAGTTCGGAAATTTCAGAAATGATGCATCCGGTAAGGGCTACAAAAAAAAAAAAAAAAAAAAAAAAAAAAAAAAACAATATTAAAAAAAGAATTCATCTATAAATCAGGACATTGAAATCTCAAATAAAAAACTTACAAAATTAGCCATTTTCAATGAAACTGATTTAGCTCCGGTTATTCCTTTTAGAAGCTCATCATACAGATGGACAAATCTTACGTCACAGAATGAAATTGAAACAGAAACGAGAGAAGGAAAATCTTCCATCACAAAAAGTGAGCACCATCTCCCATCAAGATATAAGCTATCAAGATTAGGGACATTTAACACAACCTTGTTTATAATTGATGCACATTTCTGAATGCTCAATTTTAAATGCTTTAGAGTAGGGATTCTGAATATGTAATCTTCTTCACGACCATGCCAAGTTATCTCAAGTGACAAACTTTCAAGTACCGGGCAGCCACGGATGAGTCTAAATGCATTGAGAAAAGGAAAGCCAAAAACAGCAACGTCCAAGGTTTTTAAACAAGGAAGATTTACATGAGTCGGCCAATCCCAAACATCCCAGTCTCGAGAATTATAACCTATCCTTAACTTTGATAGTGTCTTGAAAGTGAACAAACTTGAAGGCAACTCGAGCAAGATGACTTGTGTGTCAAGTTCACGAACACGTAACCTAACTACTTCATCAATCCACCGTGAGACACTTGATTTTTGAACCCAAAGTTGATTACAGCATAAGCGAAATAATCCAATTTCGGTTGTTTTGAAGAGACCCAAAACACGATCCACAAAAGAAGATAAGATTTTATAACCATGGTCAGGGTGAGAATCATCAAAGTCAAGGTTCGTGACCAACATCCAATTGTACCTCCATCCTTTAGATAAAATGCTAGTCCGCACCGCATATTTTGTAGGCATTAGAGAAAGAATGACGGAAATAACCTCTTGAGGCATACTGCCGAGTCTATCGACATTCTTGGAACTCATTAAAATGGACGAGACCTGCTTTTAAAATATACATTCAAATTTCAAATATACATTTCACTATATATAAATGGATCAGGTTACCCGGGGAGGGCGAGCCTTCCCTGGCCACCCCCAAATGTACACACCTAGCAAGGGTTTAGGTCACGCCCAACATTAATGTAAATAGTGTGTTTGGTCTATTTTCCTATGTCAATGAATTGTGTAATCATGGTGGGCATGACAGTTTCGCAAAAAAAAAAAAAAATCTGCTTTCGAGTCAATAACTTATGAGATAAGAAAACAGTAAGTTATTATTTGCAGCATCGATTTAACATGTAATAATTAACAGAAAATCCCCATCTGCTGATACAACTCAATTACAATAGTCAAGAAAAGTCAACATTCAAAGTCAAACCACAAAAGTCAAAGGAAGGTCTTGGCGCCAAAAGCTGTTTAGTTGTTTTACCCGATTAGTTAAATACTCACTTTGTAATCATTTAGACTTCACTTCTTGAATTGTAATAACAAACTTCTCTCTTTCAATCATTCACCTGTAACAAACTCATTAACCATTCAACTCGAATCTTCTTCTTCATAATCAAGATTCCTATTGAATTGTTGACAATTGATTACCATTCTTCATTTCTATAAGAATTCTAGAATTGGTGTGTTTTAATTGGTATCAGAGCTGCCTTCCTGGCAACTCTATAAACATTTCATCAAGAATAGTACACTGCTATTCTTGATTTTCCGGTTGTCTTCTCCGGTTATATTCCGGCCACAAATCAAGATTTCCGGTACTGAAATCAGTCACCACTGGTTTCACTTGCTCTATTACATTAGACCAGTGCCAAACATCTGTACGGTCACGAGGCTAGCCAAAATTCTCGTTAAATTTTCTAGCCTCGAACACGCTGATCAGAAGCATTTGGTTTGGGTGGTCGGAGCAAGATCTATAGTTGTTATTCCATTAGTTGATGAGTAATAACAATACTGAGATGATGGTGAATATAAGAAACACAAGTAATAATCCAGAAGGGTCTGTGGATTCTGTTCAAGAAATGTTCAACAGAATGATGGAACAATTCATTGGGGTGAACAACAAACTGACTGCTCATGAACAGCAATTCACTGCTTTGCAAAATGAATTAGCTAGTCTTAGGAGTGGAGAGGGTCCCAGTAACCGAATTAATGGTATGCATGTGGGTGTTAGGAAAAATGAGAATCAAAATAGGCAGTTTGGAAGAATGTCTAAAATGGAATTTCCAAGATTCAATGGTAATGATGTGAAGGGCTGGATTTTCAGATGTAGACAGTTCTTTTGTCTTGATCAAGTGGAAGATGAAATGAAGGTGGGAATTGCTGCTATGCATGTGTATGATAAGGCTTTGGTGTGGCATCAACAGTTTGTAAAAAGATATGGTGAAAACAGTTCTTGGGAAGTTTATGAACAAGAAGTCTTGAACAGGTTTGGATCAATTTTTGAAGATCCAATGATGGATTTGAAGAATTTGAAGCAGACTGGTACTGTACAACACTATCAAGATTTGTTTGAGGAATTGGTGAATAAGGTGGAGATAAGTGAGAAATATGCCATTAGTCTGTTCATTGGAGGGTTGAAAGATGAGGTGGGAATGCCTATTAGAATGTTCAACCTGCCAACATTAATGGATGCTTATTGTCAGGCCAAGAAACAAGAGTTTACCAATGTTGCTTTGAAATCAAGGTATAACTCTTATTCATCAAATCATAGGCCTGTTAATTCTGGTTATGCTAATAAAGGAGTAGGGTTATTGCCTAAACCAGTTAATAATACTTTAGCTTTGCCTGCTAATACTCATAATTTTGTCTCAAGAAACAATACGGTACACCTTTTAGAAAACAATTGACCCAAAAAGAATTAGAAGAAAAAAGGGCAAAGAACCAGTGTTTTTATTGTGATCAGAGGTATCTGCCTGGTCACAAATGTTCTGGGCAAATGTATTCTTTGGAAGTGACAGTGGAAGGAGAAAAGGAGTGTTTGGAAGAAGAGGAGGAAAATTGTGAGTTTGATGAAGGGGTTGACTTTCAGGGTCAAATTGGGGAAATTTTGGAAATTGACCCAGAAATATTACTAAATGCTTTGTTTGGGGTTAATTCTTACCAAACCATGAGAATGAAAGGAACAGTGGGAAAACAGACATTGCATATTTTGGTAGATTGTGGTAGCACTCATAATTTTTTAGATGTTCAAACTGCTAAAAATCTAGGCTGCAAGTTGAGAAAAACTTCACCCTTACAAGTTAATGTGGCTAATGGTCAAAAGATGTTGAGCAATTATGAGTGTAAAGGGTTTCAGTGGAAGTTGCATGGTGAGATTTTTACTAGTGATGTGATGCTGATTCCATTAGGGGGTTGTGAAATGGTATTGGGTATTCAGTGGTTGGCTACACACTGGGTAAAATACTATTTGACTTTAGAGATTTGACCATGGAGTTCAAGTATAATCAAAGAAGAATGATGCTGAGGGGTACAAAGAATTCTTCTGTCCATTGGATGCAGGGCAAATATATGGGAAGTGGTGTCCAGTTGAAACAAGCAGAATTGTCCTCTATGATGTTGTGTGTGTATCCTATGGAATTGTGTAAGTTTGAAGGAATCAGTGAAGTTACCTCAGAAGTAAAAGAGGTGTTGGATCAATTTGAGGAAGTATTTGATGTGCCTACTGAACTACCACCTCAAAGGAGTCATGATCACCACATACCACTTATACCAAACACCCCTCCCATAAATGTCAGACCATATAGACACCCTCCCAACCAGAAAGATGCCATTGAAGTTATGGTGAAAGAACTATTGGAATCAGGTGTGATTAGACCAAGCCAAAGCTCATTTTCTTCACCAATAGTTATGGTTAAAAAGAAAGATGGTTCATGGAGGATGTGTGTGGACTATAGACAATTGAACAAGTATACAGTGAAAGACAAATTTCCAATTCCTGTTATTGAGGAATTAATGGATGAATTAGGAGGAGCTGCAGTGTTCTCCAAGCTTGATTTAATGTTTGGGTACCATCAGATAAGAATGAGAGAGGAAGATGTTGGCAAGACAGCTTTTAGAACTCATGAAGGTCACTATGAGTTTCTAGTCATGCCCTTTGAGTTAACAAATGCACCTTCTACATTTCAATCACTTATGAATACAGTGTTTAAACCACTTCTGAGGAAGTCAGTGTTGGTATTTTTTGATGATATTTTGGTATACAGTAAATCTATGGCAGAACATTGTGAGCATTTGCAACAAGTGTTACAGATAATGAAAGATAACCAGCTTTATGCAAAGAAAAGTAAGTGTTCATTTGCTGTTAATAAGGTTGAATATTTGGGTCATTTGATTACAGAGAAGGGTGTAGCAACAGATCCATCAAAAATTGAGGCAATAAAGCAATGGCCAAGTCCTATTACACTCAAACAGTTAAGAGGTTTTTTAGGATTAACTGGCTATTATAGAAGATTTATCAAGAACTATCCAATGATTAGTCAACCACTCACTGCATTGTTAAAGAAAAATGCTTTTCAATGGTCAAGTACAGCTGAATTGGCATTTGAGAAACTTAAGAAAGCTATGGTGGAAGCTCCAGTACTTGGATTACCTGACTTCAATGAAGAATTTGTGATTGAGACTGATGCATCAGGAATAGGCATTGGAGCTGTGTTATGTCAGAAGGGTCACCCATTGGCTTACTTGAGTAAAACTCTGTCTACCAAACACCAGGCATTGTCTACTTATGAGAAAGAATTCATGGCAGTGGTGGCTGCTTTGGAGAAGTGGAAGTGTTATTTGCTGGTTGACACTTCAAAATCAAAACTGACCATTTTAGCCTCAAGTACTTCCTTGATCAGAAACTAACCACACCTTTTCAACTGAAGTGGCTTCCTAAGTTACTTGGCTATGACTATGAAATTGTTTATAAGAAAGGTGTTGAAAATGCTGCAGCAGATGCATTGTCTAGAGCAACACATGGAGCAGAATTGTTACAAATGGTGGTAAGTTCTGTATCTAGTGACATGATGGATCAAATCAAAGCTAGTTAGCAAGTTGATGATACTATGATAGATGTGATACAGTCAATTCAGGATCATAGTTATACTGGCAATAAATTGACTTTTGAGAATGGCATTCTTAAAAGGAAAGGAAAAATTATGGTGGGAAATGATGTAAGTTTGAAGAATCAGTTGATTGCTTCTTTCCATGATGGTGCTGTTGGTGGTCATTCAGGAGTGTTGGTGACTACAAAGAAGGTTGGCTCAGTTTTTTATTGGAAAGGATTAAAAAGAATGGTCAAGCAGTATGTTAAGGAGTGTGATGTTTGTCAAAGACACAAACCAGATCTAAGTGCTTATCCTGGTTTACTACAACCTTTACCTATTCCTCACAAAATTTGGACTGAGATTTCTATGGATTTCATTGAAAAGTTACCTGCATGACATGGAAAAACAGTCATTATGGTTGTGGTTGACAGGTTGAGTAAGTATGCTCATTTCATACCATTGTCCCATCCATTTAGTGCAAGTCAAGTTGCTCAAGCTTTCCTGGATGGAGTATACAAGCTACATGGTCTACCTGATTCAATTGTAAGTGATAGGGACAAGGTATTTCTCAGCAATTTCTGGAAGTCTATGTTTGCAGCCTTGAAGGTTAAACTCAAATTGTCCACAGCTTATCACCCACAAACAGATGGTCAGACAGAAGTAGTAAATAGATGTTTGGGTTGCTACTTAAGGTGTATGTGTGGGGAGAAGCCAAAAGAGTGGGTTGATTGGTTGCCATTAGCTGAATTCTAGTATAACACCAATTATCACACTTCTACCAACACTACCCCATATGAAGCAGTTTATTGTCAAGCACCTCCTCTTCATATTCCTTATATTGCTGGTGATAGTAGAGTGGAAAGTGTTGATAGGACATTACAAAATAGAGAAGAAATAATCAAAATGCTCTAGTTTCACATGAAAAGGGCTCAAGACAGGATGAGGAATCAGGCTAACAAACACAGAACTGACAGGCAGTTTGAGGTTGACAATTGGGTTTATTTGAAGCTTCAGCCACACAGACAAGTCACTGTGAGGCAAGGACAGCAGCATAAGCTTTCAGCAAAGTTCTATGGACCTTTCTTAGTGGAGGAGAGAATTGGTGAGGTGGCTTATAAACTACAGTTACCTAGTCATAGTCAAATCCACCCAGTGTTTCACATTTCTCAACTCAAAAAGTGCCATGGTGATAAACATAAGATGGGTGAACTACCTCAGCTCAAAGAAGATGGATTGCTGGTTTTCAAACCTTTGGCTATACTGGAAAGACGTTTAGGCAAGCTCAACAACAAGCCAGTGATGTATGTGCTGATTCAGTGGACAAATCGACCAAAAGAAGAAGCCACTTGGGAAGTTTATCATGAATTGACTGCTAGATTTCCTGATTTTGATGCTGCTCCTTGAGGACAAGGAAGTTTTTAAGGGGAATGGAGTTGATACAGCTCAATTAGAATAGTCAAGAAAAGTCAACATTCAAAGTCAAACCACAAAAGTCAAAGGAAGGTCTTGGCGCCAAAAGCTGTTTAGTTGTTTTACCCGATTAGTTAAATACTCACTTTGTAATCATTTAGACTTCACTTCTTGAATTGTAATAACAAACTTCTCTCTTTCAATCATTCACCTGTAACAAACTCATTAACCATTCAACTCGAATCTTCTTCTTCATAATCAAGATTCCTATTGAATTGTTGACAATTGATTACCATTCTTCATTTCTATAAGAATTCTAGAATTGGTGTGTTTCATCTGCTTAACCAAATTTAATGAGTTGAACATGCAATTTGAAATACTCTAGGTGAATATTATCAATTGATGATATATTAAATAAGTAGTATAACGATCAACTAAATTGTGACTGAAATTAAACATATTAGAGCTAGAACTGATTGATTTTACCTGATGCAATTTCATCACTAACTCTTGGTAGAATTGACTAGGGTTCCGATTGACTTCATTTAGGATTTGGGTACTTTTCTTTTTTAACTTCTCAAGAAAGACATAACTGTGTGTATAGTTAATGTTGTTTTCTATAACCTAAAAAGAAGAGTAGTATTAAATATATGGGAAATTGTGTGTATAGGCAAAGTTGTTTTTTATGGCCTAAGAAGGGTGGCAGTGGGGGCGGCATCACCCACCGGCAAGGGCATGCCGGCGGTGAACACCGCCGCCACCCCATCGGCATTGTAAGCGGCATCCTCTCACCGGCATATATTGCCTCCGAAGCATGCGAGTTTCAATGCACAATATGACCATTTGACAATTAATTTTCTAGACGTTGGAATATTGGAGCGTGCATTGGGCCAAACAAAAATAATAAAAAATAAAAAAAAATCCCCTATATATATTCAACAAACACATACATTTTTATCACAAACAATACAATTCACATATATAAAATTCACATATTTTTACAATGTCTTCTTCTTCGTCTGAATCATTAGTGAGTCCCCCCGGCGAATTGTCCGAACTAGTGCCATCCGGTAGCACCCTAGAAACCTTATTAGCCGCGTACGATGCAATTGACGACACGGCAAGCTCTACCGAAAGTCGGGAGTATGTAACTCATTTTCGTGAACAAACTTTATGAACCCTTATGAATGATTATTTCGTTGAACGTCCAAAGTTTAACGACGAACGTTTTCGTGAACGGTTTCGTATGAATAAAAGATTGTTTTTAAGAGTTGTTGCTGATGTTGAAGAGAATTTCGAATGGTTTCAAGAGGGCTTAGATGCGAGGGGAAAAAAAGTTTCACGGCATTACAAAAATGCACATCGGCCATTAGGCAACTCGCAACGGGTGAACCTCCAGATAGATTTGATGACTATTTAAACATGGCGCGCCGAACGTCAGGTGAAATATTTTTTAAACTTATTGTTATTAATTTTTTTATATTTTAGCGTTATATATATTTTAAAGTTCTTGTTATTTTTTTTTATAAAGTTAGCGTTATATATATTTTTTAAAGTTATTCTTATTAATTTTTTTATAAAGTTAGCGTTATATATATTTTTAAAGTTATTGTTATTAATTTTTTTATAAAGTTAGCGTTTTTTAAAGTTATTGTTATTAATTTTTTTATAAAGTTAGCGTTATATATTTTTTTAAAGTTATTGTTATTAATTTTTTATAGGAGAATGCCTTGATCATTTTTGCCAAGCGATTATTCAATTATATGGTCGAGAGTTCTTATGTAGGCCTACATCCCATGACATTGCACGCTTATACGAGTTCCATAAAGATCAACATCACATTCCTGGAATGCTTGGTAGCATTGATTGTACCCATTTCCATTGGCGTAATTGTCCTAAACATTTGAAAGGTCAATATAAGCGAGGTGATCATCAATACCCAACTATTATGCTTGAAGCCGTCGCTTCTTACGATTTGTGGATTTGGCATTCGTTTTTTGGTCCTCCAGGTGCAAACAACGATATCAATGTTTTGAATCAGTCACCATTGTATCTTACGGAGCGAAATGGAACGGCGGCAAACAGTTCATTTCATGTAAATGGACGGTTTTACAAACATGGTTATTATCTTACCGATGGAATCTATCCTACATAGTCAACGTTTGTTAAAGCATACAAGCATCCGGTTGAATTGAATGAAAAGAGATTTAAAAAGCTACAAGAGTCTGCAAGAAAAGATATCGAGCGAGCTTTTGGTCGTCTTAAAAATAAATGGATGATTCTCGCTCGTCCTCTCCGGGCAATGTCGGTTGAAAAGATTCGACAAATCGTTTATACGTGTATCATATTTCACAATATGATTTTAAAAGACGATGGGATGGCAATATCACCGGTTCATATAATGGA